>JADWQK010001029.1:600000-899305 GCA_017933935.1 Sesamia nonagrioides | reverse complement strand
AAGAGTGGCTATGGTAGAGCGCACGAATGTCGCACTTCAGGTACTCCCCAAATGGGGCAAAGGCAATTAGTTGACCTGTTAACTGGAGGGGGAATGTTTGAAAATCCACAGTTTTAATCGGACCACATTGGAGCTGTTAACATTAATAAATAAGTATGTTCAACTGGAGGAAACGCTATGATTCTTTAGACATTTTTTGTGTCGCGGTGAAAATGCGGGCCGTATGGGTCTCTTCCATCATGGTGGTGGCAAAGGGGTGTGCCGGTTCTTACCGGCTAAAACCACCGGGGTATTTCATCTCTGCCTGTGATCGGGGGTACGAGATTGTCATAAGCATTTACCGCACCCCTGACAACCTTCGGCCCATTGCTGCTATTCCGATAGTGGCCGCAACTACTCTCGAGAGGCACGTGAATCATTGCGGCACCAAATCAGGGCTGTCTGGTCGAACGACAGATGCCCCTAGTCCGCTGCCCGTAGTAAACCTCTCATTTAGATAGCAGATCATTTTGTATCCTTTTTGGAACGTACGGTGCGTCTCCTGCGGGAGTGGAGAAGGGATGCGCTTTCTCTCTCCCGCCCAGCTGCCTCCTTTGCAGACATGATATCCTCACAAGAGGAAACCCCATCCAATGCGGTCCCGCTTTCAACCATCGATTGATCAACGGCCGGGAGCGAAAGATTGCTTCTGCCTATTGCCACAATGAGGTCATAACGCAGCCCTATACAAGCCGTACACTCTTCAAAAGTCTGCTGCGCCGTAACTTCCAGGCAAGCCTCACAATGGTGATACACTGGTGTTTGCTGTCTTCCTTAATATTACATAGGTACTTCCCAAGCCATGGCCAAAGAGTTATAGCGGCCTGTCCTTTGACTCCCAATTTGTCTGCATGCCCTGAATTTGTTCCCACTTTAAAAGTTAATTCAGAACTACTCATTTGGTTTTTTTAATAAGTGTAATTGTTTAGATTTTGAACTCCGCAAAAGAGATGTCAAATGAGATCAAAGAGAAGCAAGAGGTAGCTATGATAACGGAGCAGGCTATTGACGTGGCTCGGGATGACTACGTGCCCATCGCTGAGCACTCCACTGAATTGTTTTTCCTCATTGGTAAGTTATTGGTGTAGTGTTACCAGTGAAATGAGAGCTAGTAAAATATGAAATTCATATGTATATATTTAGACATACATAAAAGTTTGTGCACATAGCTATGTAGAATTAAGTAGTAAGTAAATAGCAGTAAGTTTAGTAGGAAACCGAAGGATGTTTTTAAATTTAATTTAGTTTAACAGATAAACATAATTTTATTTTGCAAACATGGGTAAAAAGATGACAAAAAATAAATGTATATAGATATAATGACAGGTTCAGCCATGTTTTACCATTTAGGCATGCAATTTTTTTTTTTTTTAAATAACTTAAAACTAGAAAATAAAGTTTAGGAAAATAGTTCAAAACTACATTATTCTAACTTAAAAGAAAAATCTTTTTCAGTAAGGTACTCACTTATATTGTAGTACGTTTTTACGACAAAAAGGCTTCGGAGTCTTTTTTAAAATAATGTTAACGGAAGCTCTTTCCAGCTCTTTGGTAACTTATCCATGCAGTAGACACATTTGCGCATAAGTGCTGTCTTAGCTGGGTCTTGACATAGCAAGGCATTGTTGCGTCTATTGCGAGGAAAAACGTCAGCTATACATCTGAAACGACTCGGATTTGCCTTCACAAACACAGCTACTTCTAGTATATACAGACAACATAATGTCAATATCTTATATCTTTTAAAGTATGGGTTACGACTATCAGTGGGTTTTATTTTAAACATCGCCCGAATGCATCTTTTTTGCACCTTGAAGGCAGTTTCTTTTTCAGTAGAGTTTCCCTAAAATATGATCCCGTACCTTAAATGTGATTCTGCTATGCCATAATATGCCGTAAGAAGAGTGTCTGTGTTAACTATAGGTGATAATGTGTGTAGAGCATATGCAGACTTACTCGTTTTCTTACATAAAATAGCAATGTGGGATTTCCAATTTAATTTTTGATCGATTTCGAGACCCATAAATTTTGTACTTACAACTTCTTCTATTGTATCATTATTGTAGTGGATGTTTAAATTAATAGTAGAGGTCTGTTGTCCAAAATGGATGACAAAAATAATTGAACAGTTTGTTTTCACTTCATGAAATTAGATATTTCTTAGAAAATTTCTACTATATCCGTCGACCCTGGTTAATTATCTCATTTGAAGCCGGTACCTATATTTTTAATATAAAAAGTATAATAAAAATTCTTTTATTTATAGCATCGTTGTCGAATATTGATCCAATGTACCAGTATTCGCTGGGCTGGTTCGAAGGTTTATTCGTGGCTACCATTGATAATACTGAGAAAGTGGAAGACATCAGTGAACGGCTGGATATACTGAAGAACTTCTTCACCTACTCTCTTTATGCCAACATCTGCAGAAGTTTGTTTGAAAAGGTAAAACTGGCGAACTTTGCCTTACAGTTTTCAAGGAAATTTCAAAATCCCAACGGACACATTCATTTTTATTATATTTTTATATACAATATGTAAAGAAAACCCTGTACGACCCATAAGGATAATAAAGGTTAGGTAAACACTTGACCAAATATAATATAAAATTTTACATAATCATCATAGTAACAATACTAATGAATTTTGAAATAATCTTTTTTTCCTGGGAATTAATTCCAATTTCCCCGACATTTGGTAATTTTTAAAAAAGTGACAACACCGGTATTATTATGAGCGAATAGTGACGCGACCACGTCACACTGTGCCGCGTGCCCTGCCCCCCGCCGCCCGCGGAAGGGTTGCGCACCGCACATTTATTAAGTTACCTCTTTTTGCGAAATAATATTAATTTTTTAGGGGAATTTTTTTTTAAGTTTAGTCCGGCTTTGTATCCATTAGTAGAATCAGTTATCGATACCTAACAATACCTTCACGGATCGGACAGGGTTTTCTTTACATATTGTATAATTATTGTATCTATGTTCAACGTAAAATTAATAAATGTTTTGTCATGTATTATGTACCTGAAAATTAAAGCCAGAATAAAATACCGTTTCGGGACATAACCACCGTTCATACGTTGTCGTTGTGGTAGGGCGGGCATGCGTCATCCAAAGTAAACACAGCTAGGTCTGTAAAATATGGTTTTGGTATTTTCAAACTCAAACATCTGCCAAAGGATTGATCAAGACTTTTGTTACATAATTAAACAATATTAAGGCTATTATTTCCCATAACAAGACGGTAAGTTTTTCTCATTAATATTTAGGTACGACATATTGGAAACCCGAATGATTTCCTATTATGTGTCTAGCCCTGAATTAAGTCTTGGACACTAGGAGAAAAATTTCGACATTGCATATATCATATCACCGCAACGTAGCCCACATTTCTGGAATGCATTGCGGCATATCTACGTCGTCCGGAACATGTGCATGCTCTTTGCACGAGAAATATTCTCATATACCGAGATATGATGACCTTCGAAGCACTAGGTCGAGACCTAAGGCTCCTAAGGTCGAGATGTATCAAGTCCCGCGGAATGTTTCCCAGTTTCCTAGTAAATCGAACGATTTTATCTGTGCCTATTTTTTACTATCTATACGATGATTTTCTCCATGCAAATCCGATTACAAAACAATACCTATCATCATGGTTGCAGGATAAAATAGTATTTTCGCTATTGCTGGTGATCACGATTATGTTAGCAGAGAAGAAGATATTAAGGTCCGATGTAATTTTCCTGATGGGCGGCGCGCAGCCTCGGCACGTTGTGCCTAATCCAGTGCAGTTCCTAAGTCCACAAGCCTGGGCCGAGTTCAATGCGTAAGGGACATTTTTATTTAAATAAATATCTACGTGTGGATACAGATTGCCAAGGATTTTAAGTGCAGAAAATGTTGAAATGAAATCGTTTATTATGTAAGTAGGATCACTGATCACTTTGACACGTCATATTTTTTTAAACTAGCTGGAGCCGGCATTTCCTAACTACCTCTGAGAAAAAAAGCCGAAACAAACTCAGGGATAATCGCCTTTTTTCAAATACAGACATTAAAAATGAAAATTTTTACATTAACAATATCTATTTGCTTTGTACAAATGGATTGTTACAATTTAAGTGATTAAAAAAAAACAGTGTCCAAATGCATATTGCATATTGCTTAATGACATTACTTAGCAGAGCGAGCAGGTCAATCCCAAGCTTTATTGTCTTCTAAATAATCTGAGATTTTATGATACCCCTTTTTGCAAAGTTTGGTCTTAATACAGCTTTTAAATCTTTTAATGGGTAAGTTTCGAATGTCCATGGGTGTTCGTCGGTAATGCCGCCAGAAGTGAAAACTTGTGTGCAAATTTAGCGTTGTGCATTTTTGAACATTGTTACGGGCTAGGGGTACTAAAATGCCGGTTGAAGGTTACGAGGTGGACAACGATGGTACAGTCGATATTAGGCAAGGACAAGTAGAACGTAGCTGACGTCGCACCGAAGACAACAACACTACAGAAGTCACCAGGGGCCCTAGTGTGCTTTTAATTTAGTATCAGAATGGTCGATCAGTGATCGATCTTGATAAGTTTTGCCATCACAAAACGGCGTCATAATGACTTCCCAGTGGCCAATCACAAACAGCTTGGGACGACTACCTGTAGGCCATAAAAATATTTGTTCCGTGCGGGAATTGAACCCGAGATACGCGGCGCAGCAGTCGATCGCTCAGCCATTGCACCATCGTTGTAATGCATAGGAGAACCTAAGTCCAGCACTGAACTGCGATATGCTGAGTTAATTGGTAGTCTAGATCTAAAACTATTTCGTTTACTTCGCAGACTTAATGAAATTCAAACGTTCAACGGAATACTGGATCACTTCCTGGCAAACATTCCAATATGGGAAGAGTATTGTGATTTGCCAAATCCACAAGAAAGTCCTTTGCCTTCACCGTGGGATAAAAAACTTGACATGTTTGAGGTAATAAACATACATATTCTGCATTCGCGATTTTAAACAACGTTAATTTTTAAACAATAAAATTATGCTTACGTTACAATTGCAAACATTTTTATAACTTTTTCAATAGTACTGGTCACTCTGAAATAAACACAAGTTACCCTTATAATAAAGTTGAAATTTGTTTAACTTTAAATATCATTAATTTGAATAGATTTCAGTTAGTAATACCTTTACAAGATTAAGTTAAAACCTTTATTGACTATTTCGTGCATCAATATTCTACTGCACTTATCCTAATTTACTTCCATATTCATCGCAGTTAGTGGTCTTCTCCTCTCCCTTTTAAACCGTATCATTCACACAATCCATACATTTTTTGTTGGTCTTCTCCCCCCTACTCTGATAGCCAAAGCAATATCAAGACCCTCTCATCGAGAGGCGGCTTGTGTCCCGATATTGGGAAAATTATAGAATGATTATAATGAATATCAAAACATAATTCCTCATTCCTCATGCAGATACTTTAATTTGTTTTTATTACTACAGAAAATGTTAGTACTGCGGTGCATGCGTTTGGACATGATGGTACCCGCAGTCCAGAATTACGTATCAGGTAAGCGTATCAAGTCTTCATCAGCATTTGCTGGAAATGTAATAAAGTATTGTAATCAATAGATACTTAAGATATAATTCTTTTAAAGCTGTAATGGGCCAAAGGTTCGTGGAGCCCCCACTTTTTGATCTGGCATCTTCGTATGCGGACTCTCACTGCTGTATCCCCCTGTTGTTCGTGTTGACACCCGGCTCTGATCCAATGGAGACACTGCTGAAGTTTGCTGACGATCAGGTATACACAGATATCCACCATTGAAATTAGTTATCATCAATACATATTTTTTTATCCAGAATATTTAAATGCATAAATAAAGTATCTTCACAAAATTGTGATCAGCGTTCTGAGGACTCCTAGAATAACGTTGATTGACACGGTGCAGAATCGTGTCGAGGAGTTGTGTATAGCTTCGCTGGTCTTGTTCCATGTTATTCGGGGTCTCTGCAATAGGTTTTTCTTTATTCTCCGTTTTCAGCAGTGAAGCTATTACTTACTCTAGTTTATCTTACCATTTTTCTCCCTCCCCATTCATTTACAAGCGTTTTATACCTCTTCATTACATACTCATATCAAGACAAACGATTCCCTTTTAACTTTTATTCATTTCCGTATTAATGAGCAATAAATCCTTGACCTAACTTATAGTGCTCTCAGACCTAATCACTCACCGTGTCACAACACAAGTTCCGCCTTGGGGTTTGCCAAAGAGAAATGGACTGCAGTATTTTAGGTGTTAAACGAACTCACAGGCTATGAATAACCACGCTGAGCTCGAAAACTGGTGATCCAAGCCAAAAAAAAAGGCTGTGATGCTAAACTGAGATTTGGCGGAAGTGCAAAGTGGCAGCTGGGTGACACGGTAAAATGGACGGATCGCAAGTTCAGTCCAGAAAATTTGGTGGAGAGGTTTCTGCTGTTCAGTGGGATAGTGTTTGCTAACTTAAAAAAAAGAAAAAGAGTTTTTATTTGGTTTTGAATGAATTTGTAATATTTCTCAGGGTTTTGGTTCCTCTCGTCTGTTTTCGCTGTCTTTGGGCCAAGGTCAGGGCCCTATTGCAGTCAAACTTATTGACGAAGGAGTTCGGAGCGGTACATGGGTGGTGCTACAGAACTGTCACTTGGCTAAGAGCTGGATGCCTATGCTAGAAAAAGTAATTACTATTTATCATCATCGCTTTCTAGGTTTGATGTTGTTAAATCCTGCCGTCAATGTAGCTTTCAAAAGAAATCTAGATACGTTTAAATGTTGACCAATTTCCAGATTTGTGAAGGATTGACTCCGGACTCTACACATCCAGACTTTAGACTTTGGCTTACGTCATACCCTGCTGATCATTTTCCGGTATATGTACTGCAAAATGGTGTCAAAATGACCAATGAGCCACCACAAGGTAACGTATATGATGAATTATATGTATTTAAAAAATTCATTTGAAAATGAAACTTTGCTTTAGTGTTCTTTGCTATATTTGTATATCTAAATGATTGCTTTCTCACCTATTTATTTGCCTGTCTTGTAATTTTTTATGTGTCGAAATCCAGGACTGCGAGCGAATATCGCACGTTCGTTCAGCAGCGATCCTATCAACGACCTGGAGTGGTTCGAGGGCAACAAACAGACTGATAACTTTAAAAAGCTGCTCTTTGCGCTGTGCTTCTTCCACGCGGTGGTCCAGGAGAGAAGGCAGTTCGGCCCACTGGGATGGAACATTCACTACGAGTTCAACGAGACTGATCTCAGGATCAGCGTCACACAACTCTATATGTTCCTCAATGAATATGATGTGAGTGAAAATTTATTGCTAAATTAAATTGACTATCCACTTTTTTTGTCTGTAAATTTTATTCACAGTATTGTGTATCATATCATTCTGTTGAAGTACATGTATTGTATGACACGTTCCCTGCCTGTGTCTGTGTACCGTAATTACAAAAATATTATAAAGCCATTTTGTCTTGCGTGGATCCTCGTTCCGAATACGAAGGGTTCAGAGGCTAGTTAAAAAAAAGAATATACACAAGTTGAGAGGGACCTTTCCCATATGCTAACCGGAATAATATTGATTCAATATTCTGCTCCAGCTATTACAGTCCACTGCTAAACACAAGCTTCTTCCAAGTTCCCTCAACAAGGAGTTCTACTCCTTCCACATCTAGTGTCGCTCCCACCATTTGTCCAACTGTACGGTTGTAGATTGTACTTAGCCGTTACTGAATGATATGGTGAATATTTTGCACTCAGGACGTGCAATTCATAGCTCTGCGATATTTAACGGGCGAGTGTAACTACGGCGGCCGCGTGACTGACGACTGGGACCGGCGCACGCTCAACACCATCCTGTACAAGTTCTACAACCCGAAGGCCTTAAAGGAATTCAACTACCCTCTCGACCCCTCAGGTGAGCCAACTATGTACTCTCAACTGCACTTTTATAAATTATGAAATGAATGAATAAAACAAAAGACAGCCTCCGTGGCGTAGCGGTAGCGAACGCGGCCGCTGCGCAAGGAGGCGCGGGTTCGATCCCCGTCGTGCCTCGGAAGGCACGTTAAGCAGTTGGTCCCAGTTGCCATATGAACATCTAATGGCAGTCGTTGTTGGAGCCCTCAAAATTCCAACAATTGGTCTAACTGCGCAATGCTTTGGTATCGCCTTCGGGTTGTGGAGGTCAAACGGCAGTCGCTTCACTGAAAATATCGAAGTTTAACCAAAATCAGCAGTTAGACTGGTAAAGCCCAGACTGCGAAGCTGATAAAGTTTCGGATGCGACTGGGATTAACGCTGAGATGAGGATGATGATGATGGAACGAATGAATGGAAAGTTCGCCACGATTATACTAACAAGACTTAATGTGAAGGTGTATAGAATTGTATAAAAATACTGTCCGTTGTCATTCCACCGTAACCGTACCAATAGCCACCGATGGGTGCAGTTTGCTCTGGATAAAGAAACTTATAATTTGTATCCTGTTTCTTTAGAAATCAATATAAATTTACACTCGCGACTTCACCCGCGCCGATCGCCACCTGGTTGGCGGTACTCGAAACCCACTTTTTTATTCGAGCACCATATAACTTGTACGAGGTAATGATTTCGACAGGCGTGTACCACATCCCGACACTGAAGGAGCACGGCGAGTTTGTAAACTTCGCGCGCTCTTTGCCGGCTGCCACGCCGCCCTCCGTGTTTGGCTTCCACCCCAACGCAGACATCACCAAGCACTTCCGAGAGGCCGGGGAACTGCTCGACACTGCTATATTGACCCAGGTCTCCACATGCACTGTACTGACTGACAGTTTCATCATTACTCTTTTTATCGTCCCACTGCTGGGCACAGGTTTCCTCTCATACAGAGAAGGATTGAGCGTAATCACCACGCTTGCTCAATGCGGGTTGGCGATTTCAGACTTATAAAGTCGAGGTTTCCTCAAGATGTTTTCCTTCACCTTTTAATCAACCATTTTTGTCCAAGATATACTTAGAAAGTACATGTAACTGAGAAAAGTCACATTGGTAAGTACCAAGCAAGTGCTGATGGTGAAGGAAAACATCTTGAGGCAAGATTGCCTCAAGATGTTTTGCCTCAAGTCATTGGTGTGCAAGATATACTTAGAAAGTACATATAACTTAGAAAAGTTACATTGGTATTGGCCTGACCTGCAATCTAACCCGCACGCTCATACTTTAGAGGCTGGTGTTTTAGCCACTAGGCCACCACGACTTACACAGACTGACAGTTTAAACTTAATGAATTAGCACCGTGATAATAGGATTGACTGGTCAAATTGTCCTGGACAGATCGTTAAGTATGGTAAAATAATATAATTATATCAGATTTATTGTACAATAATTAGATTTGGAAATAGGATAAGTATCTTAAAAAAATACCTAAAGTTCACTATAATCATATAAATTTTATTGAATATGTAGTGTGTGGCTTTGATAAGTAGTAGTTATTAAATATATTGTTCAGTTAAAAATATTGTCAGCTGTAATGTAATTCATTTATGTCATGTGGTATTTTTTGTATGTTTCATCCATCGTCGGTGCAACGGGGCAGGATCGTGTGGTAAGACATTTGAATTAATCAGAATTGTTAATTTCACCAAAAGTAATGTCATTAATGTTGATTTCTCATTTCCATGCCTGAAAGGATCTCGAGAAAAAGTATCAGGTAAGTGAGCTTTATACATTGTAAATGTTTGAACGAACAAAAGTTATCATTAATTTTATTAGTATTTATAATTTTGTTGATTTCAGTTTATGTACATAATTATAATTTATATATTAAATATTTTTAATGATAATTTTATTAATAATATATAAAAAGAAAAATATCAAAAATAGCATCCCACCGGTATCGGGAACAGTGTTCAGTCAAGCTCAGGGCTCCAGAGAAAGAGGAACCTCCTGACAATGCGAGCCGTGCCTATATTATTTAACGAAAAAAAGCGAAAGAGCTATGCTAGGAGTTTCTCTGCGTGATCGAATCAGAAATGAGGAGATCCGCAGAAGAACCAAAGTCACCGACATAGCTCTGCGAGTCGCTAAACTTAAGTGGCAGTGGGCAGGGCACATTGCTCGTAGAACCGATGGCCGATGGGGCAGTAAGGTTCTGGAGTGGCGACCACGTAAGACGCAGCGTAGGGAGGCCCCCAACAAGGTAGACCGATGACCTGGTGAAGGTCGCAGGAAGCCGATGGATGCGGGCAGCACAGGACCGGTCAGCGTGGAAAGCCTTGGGGGAGGCCTTTGTCCAGCAGTGGACATCTATAGGCTGAAGAAGAAGAAGAGAGAATGACTAATTTAAGATTGAAAGTATAGTGGAATGCGTGGTGTAAATTATATATGTACTTTCTAAAGAAAATAGATTATATTAAAAAAGGTGCAACAGTATTGCATTGGTTTCGCTCAAGCGAAAACAAAGAAGCCTTTTGGTCATTGCACTAAAATTATCGATTATTTGTGCGCAATAACGTGAACATCATTTCCTGAGCTTTAGATGTAGTGTCCGCCTAACATTTAGATTACCTAGGTATAAATAAAAATGACAACTTAGAATTGCCGTTTACAGCTTCATCATGCTAAAAGGTAAAAAAAACTTAGAGCCCATGTATTAAAAGTTTCACTTTAAGAAGAAACACTTGAAAATATGTTCGTCTCCAGGACATGGCGGCCTCCGGTGATGCAGCCATAACACCAGAGATGCAAGCAATGTCCATCGCCGAGGACGTGTTAAAGCGTCTGCCAGCAAAGATTCTGACAGGTCCATCGCACGAGGGGGACATCAAGGCGTCGGAAATGACGCCCATGTCGATTGTGGTGATTCAGGAGGCTGCTCGTTACGAAAGGCTGGTTAACGTTGTCAGATCTAGTGCTAGAGCCGTCATTGGAGCTGTGCAAGGTAAGTTAAAAAGAAGAAGATCAGAAATTTATTTGACCCAGGTTATTAAGCAGGGATGCAATCGTTGATGGTAAAGCGCCCTAGATTATTACGAGCCCATTCAGTAAAAAAAAACGAGTGAATAGGTAGGAAGGCAGGTTCTGGAGTGGCGGCCACGTACTGGAAGACGCAGCGTAGGGAGGCCCCCAACAAGGTGGACCGATGACTTGGTGAAGGTCACGGGAAGCCGATGGATGCGGGTAGCACAAGACCGATCAGCGTGGGAAGCCTTGGGGGAGGCCTTTGTCCAGCAGTGGACATCTACAGGCTGAAGAAGAAGAAGAGAAGAAGATAGGAAGACGGCAGTTGAGCGAGGTAATACAATGTTAAACCTAACAACACGACCAACGACGTTGCGCCAGAGGGAGAATGATTTAGAGTCCCTCCATAACCAAACTCTCGACACAACAACATTTGGCGCATCGTACCCGGCACACATCGCAACACAACTGCTCAGACCTGTGATCCGTACGGCTTCACCAGACATCGTACCGGAACACAACGAACCGCTTGTCGGCAAGACTTTGTCTGGTCGGTGATAACTTCTGCCGGCAGCCGATGTTATAGCCTACCACCGAGAAATAAATAAATTATTAATTAATTTAAAGAATGCTTGATACAGGTGTAAGCGTTTTGAACGACATAACGGAGGAGGTGCTGACGAGCATGGTGCGCGGGCGCATCCCAGCACTATGGGCCGGCAAGAGCTACCCTTCGCTCAAACCATTCGCCTCGTACTTTAACGACCTGCTCGCAAGACTCGAGTTCTTGCAGGTATCCTCATAAGTATCATATTACCTATCAAGTAAGAGTCATTTTTAACTGTCGGATACTTTTTATTTGAGGAATAAGTATGACGGCCTGACAGCGTTGGATTTATATTGAAAATAATAATATTTTTACTGTCGTTAAATTCGGGATAACACGGTTCCCCTTTTCTGATTTAAATTGACAGAAGAGAATTTGGAATTGAAAATTATTTTAATACGCTACTGTAGACGATATTATTAAGGAGTTTTTGTTAGCCACAAATAATCCGCATACTAATTTTGAGCTTTCTGTCTTGAAAATTATGGAATGCTTCATATAAACTACCATCCTCCATTTTAGGGAAGTGAAGGGTTATAAAGAGACAAAAAGTAGTTCATGTAACTCCCCATCCCATCAACCAGACACACACACTTTTCCATTTATAATATTTATATGGATTGCCATTTTCATTTTAAATAAAAGATTTTGAGATTTTATTATTTGTTTATGATTATGAGATTAGTGCTTGACCGCAATCCCGCCTGATGCTAAGCAGTGATGCAATCGTTGATGGTAAAGCACGCTAGATTATTAGGAGCCTATTCACTCTAACCTTGAAGTCAAATTGTAGTCCGACGGAAACACCGCCGCTGGCAAATTGTTTCAGTCCTTCCATGTACGTGGTATAAAAGAGGAGGAGAAACGCTTCGTCCAGATCGTAGTGGTGTTAACAACGTAAGGGTGGAAACTCGCCGTACGACGGGTCGACCGATGGTGGAACGGAGATGGGGGAATTAAATCACGCAATTCCCTCGCACACTAACCAAAATGCATCCTATAGAACACCGAAAGGCCGGCTACTCTACGCCTGTGCTCGAGGCTTTGGAGATCGTTTTGAGTTAAATCATATTTATTCTTCTGATAAAAGTTATCTGACTTACTAATTAGTTATTTTAGTCAAATACCCTATGTATTTGACTAAAATAACTAATTAGTCCGTCAGTCAGATTTCCAAAAAATACACGTATATTTTGTTTTATAAAATCAATAAAAATTGACAAATATAATAGTCATCAAAGATCAGGAGTGGTGGCTGGTGACGTCACTGGCCGCTAAAAATTGTAGCGTGCAGTGACGTCACACAAGTTTTCAACGCGCTGTGTCGTCTTCATTTTTTGTTTATATGAAAAAAGAAAAAATACGTGTCTAGTATTTTTTGGAAATCTGACTGATGGACTAATTAGTTTTTTTAGGGTTCCGTTACCAAATGGCAAAAAACGGAACCCTTATATATTCGTCATGTCTGTCTGTCCGTCTGTCCATTCGTATGTCACAGCCATTTTTTTCCGAAACTATAAGAGTTATACTGTTGAAACTTGGTAGGTGATGTAATCTGTGAACCGCATTAAGATTTTGATGCAAAAATAAAAAAAAATAAAATAAAAAAATATTGGGGACTCCCCATACTTAGAACTAAAACTCTAAAAATTATTTTTCATCAAACACATACGTGTGGGGTATCTATGGATAGGTATTCAAAAATGATATCGAGGTTTCTAAAACACTTTTTTTTCTAAACCGAAAAGTTTGCGTGACAGACGCTTCCAAAGTGCAAAAAAGTTGGTCCCCCACCCTCTAACTTCTAAAATAAGAAAATGAAAAATGTAAAAAAAAACATATGATGTACATTACTATAAAAACTACCAACGAAAATTGTTTTGAATGAGATCTAGTAAGTAGTTTTTTTTAATACCTCATAAATCGTAAACCGCTTATTACCGCGTAATCATTTATACAAATAACTTAAATCCTTTAATTTCATAAATCAATGGTATGGAACCTTCTGTGCGTGAGTCCGACACGCACTTGGCCGGATTTTAGTCAAATACCCTATTACGTAAATTACGAATGTGGTGAGTCAAGTTGGACGTAACACCTTGACCACAAGCGATTGAACTTCCTAAGGGCCGGTGTTTTGATTCGTAAACTAGAAAGTTTAATATTAGCTACTATTTTTAATAATTGGCTGAGTTTTGCATTAAGCGTTTAGGTTGACTACTTTATTACGTACGTTCAGTTTTAATTTCGTCAATGCTTTAATATTCGGAGTTCATATTTCCGGACAAAATGTAGTTTTCCTTTCTGAACACATTCAGATATTCCTTGAAATTGGACCCGTGCCCACGTTATACTCATGCACGTCCGCACATACACTGACTCTGAACTCACTCGTGTGAACATTTCACATGGCTGACTCCAGAAAATGTTAGAATAATTTAATTTCTGTATCACCCTATGAATGTTGTGTATGTATAATTTTGACTATTGTACTTTGCCGAGACGTGGACACTAACGGTCAGACTAGTCCATAAGTTTAAAGCCGCTCAGCGAGCTATGGAGCGGGCTATGTTGGGCATCTCTCTGAACGACCGCATCAGAAATGAGGTTATCGGACAGAGGACCAAAGTCACCGACATAGCTGAGAGGATTAGCAAGCTGAAGTGGCAATGGGCTGGTCACATATGCCGCAGGACCGACAACCGTTGGGGTAAACGAGACCTCGAGTGGAGACCGCGCCTTTCAAACGTAGCGTAGGACGCCCTAGGGCGAGATGGAGCGACGACATCAAAAAGGTAGCTGGTAGTGGGTGGCGGAGAACTGCTCAGGATCGAGCTTGTTGGCGTGCCACGGAGGAGGCCTATGTCCAGCAGTGGTCGAGAAGAGGCTGATGATGATGATGATATCCTTAGGTGTATAGGTGTATTTTTTATACCACGGTAGGCGAACTATTAATTGGTTCTGGTAGGTTAATTTCATACTATAAAGAAAGAGAAATGTGCGAAACAGTGTCTTGTCAGTATATCCTGGTTACACGAAGCGAGATTCTTGTCCATTGAGATTCGAGAATGTTTTTTAATGTGTTAATTAAAACTTTGTGCACGTGAAAAGAAAATACTGGTAAAAAATGCCTCAGGCATTAAGCCCGTCTGGGGCTTTAAGCATTTAGCTAGGCATTTTCTACCAGAGATCCTTGGAGTGACGCAGCGACAAAGCATGGCAGGTGCACTATAGATGATAATGATAAATGATTTTTTTTTTGATGATGCTTTAGTTTTTATAAACCTACTTATGTAAGTTTATAAAAACGCTTTTACAAGTAAATTTAAGTATTTTTTTACTCTTCTTCTTTTAAACTAAATGAGTTCGACGTGTCCTATCTGATTACTCAGATTATAGGAAGACCATGTAGAATCTATGTCTTAAATGGTCGTTTGAAGAAAGAACCACATAAGTTGAGTGGAACTGTCAGTCAGTACATGCATTTATCTGAAATCATGCAGCTCGATTCGAAAGTTAAAGAGCTCGACTCAAATACCAAAGAAAAGACATTTGATTGATTTATGATTCAGATCATAATTTGAACTAAATAAGAAATAAAATAAAAAGGAAACAGTAGTGACCTACATAGTCCTAACATTAAAATAATAAAAATATAAAGGACAAATAACTCTAAAAAGAATAAATACTAATATTTACACACTTATAAACAGAATAAACTTTGTCAGGGGAAATAATGATAGAGAAGAAAACATATTCAGACATCGGCGCTGGGATGATTCTACGAACTTACATATAAATGTTCACGTGACTTCTCTTTGGAATATGACTGACTTGTTGCCATCCTGATATTCACGGGGCGCATTCCGAAGCAATAGCGTCTAAATAAAGAAACATGTGACCAGAGAAATAACCAAAGCGGAGTGAGTGGTGAGAAAGTACAAGCGAGACAGAAAGGCTATAATCTCAATTCACGTGTTTAGGCTTATCGATTCACCGTATGAATGGAGGTTTACTAAACGAGCGTTTTGTGTTGTCAGCACTGGCACGAGTTTGGGCCGCCAGTAGTGTTCTGGCTGTCCGGCTTCTATTTCCCGCAAGCCTTCCTCACGGCCGCCCAACAGAGCTACGCGCGCAAGTACAAGATACCCATCGACCAGCTCGCCTTCCACTATGAAGTAACTAGCTTATAAATATCATAAAATTAGTCAATAGTATAAGGCACGCTTTTCACAATTATTTTACCTCTGAATTTGCGCCTGGCTGTGAAAGCCATTGTGGTCTTTACTCTCTTAACAATAACCTTGATTTTAGATTAAACAATTTTGGCAAAAAAGCATTCTCTCAAATCTTTCAAAATTTCAGTGAACAAGTAACAACAAAATTGTTTTACTATGAAAGTAAAACAATTTTGTTGTTGGAGGTAAAATAACTGTAAATTCGCCAACTATATCATGTTTGCTAATCCTAAGCCCATGGCCGCATTGATAAGGCGACTGCGATTCGTATACTATTAAATCTTAGGTCGCGTCGCTTGTAACATGTAGTTACCACCAATTGTTTGCTGTTTTTTTCCATCTAGTACGACCGATACCATGGGTCACATTTACAGAGCACGCATTTTAAATTTTAAATAAACATGTTATTAGATTTTGAAAAGCTAGCCAGGTTGCCAAAATCGTAACTAGTTTATTTTGAAGTCAATTTATTTTGAAGTTATTTTTTGAAGAATATGGTTTCTTGTAATAAGTTTATTTTTTTGCACAAGTGCATAAAAAGTTGGAAAATAAAACAGTTATTTTATTGAAACGATGTAATGCAGGTCCAGAAAACGGCATACGAAGACATAAAGGAGCCACCGGCCGAGGGCGTATACATCCGCGGCCTGTTTATGGAGGGTGCCCGATGGAATATGAACTTAATGATCGTCGACGAGTCCATCCCCAAGATACTGTACGACGAGTTCCCGTCGGTCAGTATCTCACACACTATGGTTACAAATAAGTTCATGATGCAGTAATGGTAACAACGGATTTTTTATCGCGTCTGATTAATTCGTCTTGGCTTATTATCCTACATATCTCCACCAAAGGCAAACGAAGAATATATATTGAGACTCTTGCTTGCAAACCACAATACAATGGTGGTTAGATGCCAGAGCACATTTATGCTAAGAAAGACATCTTAACATGAATGTGCTCTGGCATCTAAATTCTAAGGTTATAATAACTACGAGTAAACAAGTTTTATACTCATGAGCCCTATCGCAATCATTGCATTGCGGTCACATGACATGCCTTGTATATGCACATGGTAGGTACTAAACCGCTTTGCTAAATAACGTCGAATATTGTCCTGCTTCAACCTGCTGTATTGTCCACTCCGTAGAGAGAGGAGGCCTGTGTCTCAGGAGGCATAATAGGCTGATTATGTTGCGTTATGTTATTGACCTGCTATAAAAAGGGCGTGTTCCCCGCAGGTGTGGTTGATCCCTATCAAGCGTGAGGACATCCCGACGGGCATGTTCTACAACTGCCCGTTGTACAAGACAGGCGACAGACGCGGCGTGCTGTCCACCACGGGCCACTCCACCAACTACATTCTCTTCATGCTGCTGCCCACTAAGTTGGAGCCCGACCACTGGATCATGCGAGGAGTGGCACTGCTCACTCAGCTACCGTTTTAGAACACTCTTACTAGTACATTCACCCCCTGTCGTAATTATTACCATCTCGCTTAACATGTCAATCTTATCTCTATTCGACCAAAGATAGTCAAACTTCTATCAATCCAATCCTACTCATATTTCCTCTTCTGCACGATCACGGGACGATCCATAGACTTGCGTTTCTATGAAGACAAATACTTCTTTATTCTTTCCATAGCAACTGAGAGCAAATTTTAAATCAATATAGATTTTTGCCTAAATTCAATGTGATGTAGACTGTTTAGATACTTTAAAAAAAATTTCTACCCCCAATTGTCAAAATTAGAGAAAAATTCGTCAGTCGTCGTGCTTGACTTACTTTTGTTAACTGAATAAATAGATCTATTTCGATATTACAATCGTTGGATTGGAATATCGAAATAGATCTATTTACCCTAAGAAATCTAAGTACCCTAGAATTGGCCCACTAGTAGCTGAAACCTTTTATTTTGTTTTTTACTTCTTTGTGCATTTTTGGTTTGCTTGTCATTTTAATGGTGATAAATTCATAAACCTTATATTCCAAGACATGCCATCCTTGGAGGCATAAATCTTATGCCTCCAATGTAAGCTTATAAAGTTCGCTAACAATGGAAAAAGTAATTGTCTCCTCAGCGACATTTGAGCTCGTTTGCTCACAAGTAAATTTAATTAAATTTTTTCTTTTCATAACTTTGTCATTTGGGTTTCCTACGCACATCAAGCTACAACAGACTGTCCTTTTTGTTAAATAGATTTAATACTTTATCTTTGAAGCATTAAGGTTCAATGTTGTTTGGAAAATTTGACTTGAATTTTGGGTAGATTGGCCTGATTGCGTCAGATGTAAATTTTCCCAACGTTATGTTGTATGATACCAGAAGTGCGCTATTTTTCTTCAAAATAGTTGTTTTTTTATTACTTAATTGATTAGATTATGTTTATTGTTTTCGAAGTTAACTCTTTAAGTATTTATTCTTAGTATGTAATTATTTTTGTCGTAACTTGGTCTAGTCACCTAAGAAATAATGTCGATTTATGTTTAAATTATTTATTAGTTTGTTCTGTGTGTGGAATATTGTTTTATATTACATTTACTTAAAAGTAATTCAATGATATAAAATTTATTGAACCTGCGACAGATTTTCTCCCAGATTCGCTTTTCGAGAATCGCTTAAACATACTCTCGTATACCTATGTGTATTCCAATCCGACAGAGAACTGTAAAACTTGCTACTATTCGCTTAATTAAAACGGATACATTTCTTAATACTTGTGCTAGCACTTCATGTTCCGATTTAAAATGTTCTTTGAATTTAATAATCCCCTTATTAATAATCGTTTTATCCTACTAATATTATGAGCGTGATAGTTTGTATGGTCGGATGAATGATTGTTATTCTGTGTCATACAAAAACTAGTCAACGGAATTGCTTGAAATTTAGCACACAGAGGGTTTATTACCAGGATTCGTATTTTTATCTCTATATTCCTACGGGTCAAAACTTATGAAGGTGAAACCGCGGGGCACTGCTTGTATTATTAAAATAATCATCATCAAAATTTCTATCGAAACACGTTGCTGGACATAGCCATCCACGAACACCGCCATTGCGAACGATTCTGCGCTTCCCGCATCCGCAAAATTGAGAAAATTACTACGAGGTTCGATAAAATGATTCATTCCACACTTTTCTCATTTGGGTTTCATATACAATCGCAATACGTTAACGTTAAGACCTATTTATTATTATACTATGGCACACTGTAAGTACCGATGATACCATATCAAGCTACTACAATCTGTCAGATACTTTATTAGATACCTACTAGTGGCCGCCTGCGACTTCGTTCGCGTGGAGTTAGTTTTTTAACCCCAAAATATACAGAATACATTTTAAATTTTTGTTACGCTCCGCTCTTATTGGTCGCATCGTGGTGTTATATAGCCTAAATCCTTCCTGGATTAATGGGCTATCCAACGCAAAAAGAAATTAAAATCGAACCAGTAGTTGCTGAGATTAGCTCGTTCAAACAAACAACTCTTCAGCTTTATATATTAGTATAGATTTTCAACTTTATGGTTAAAGAACTAAGGCTCAAGGTTCAAGGACAGTGTCGGATAGCTTGACCTGCTGTCGTCCGCAATTCTCGTAATTTTTAGAACACACAGCCTGATCTCAGTCACAAACTATCAAAAAATACTTCTAATTCCTTTATATTTTGACATTTGTTTGTCGCTGAGATGATACTGCGAGTAGATTGTGAATGCTTTAAATTACGAGAATTGACTTTCTTATGGGGTTTATTAAATGATTGGAGAACATTTATCATGGTTATTGTTAATTCTTTAAGTATTTAGTCTTAGTAATTATTTTTGTCGTAACTTGGTCTAGTCACCTAAGAAATAATGTCGATTTATGTTTAAATTATTTATCAGTTTGTTCTGTATGCGAAATTCGTTTTATATTTTATGTCATAATAAAATAATTTCATTATTATATTGTAATTCTTTTCCTTTGCCCTACTTCCATATCTCTTTCCATATGATTTGATTAATTTATGACACGTATAGAAATTACGTAAACAATGAAAATATCCTTCACCCCTAATCTAATAAATTTACTTAATCTAATAAAATGACAGTAGGTATTTTAAGTAGATTACGACGATTAATGAAAACACTGGTAATAATAATGCATTGGTGATAAGTGATAAGTAACTCTCAAATAAATACTTGTTCTTTTACAATCTAAATAATAGTGATGGGTCGACAATATGGGTTTTGTCAATCTTTGACTAGCTATAGTAACTATTGAATATATTTGATCGAATCTCATTCAGACTTGGAACAGACACACAAAGTAAAAATTTATTGTCAAAGTCGTTCATGAGGCAATATTGATATAGAAACATGTTTGTGTGTGTCCAGCCTTCAACCAAGAGTCATCTTTTGTTATCTTTGTCATATCTTGTCAAAGCGTTGGTTACGTTCACAGCCATTGCAACATTTATTTAATACTAGCAGCCACCAGCGACTTAGTTCGCGTGAAGTTAGTTATGCTCCGCTCCTATTCGTCGCAGCGTGATGTTATATAGCCTAAAGCCTTCCTGGATTAATGGACTATCCAACGCAAAAAGAATTTTTCAAATCGGTACCGCAGTTCCTGAGATTGGCACGTTCAAACAAACTCTTCAGCTTTATATATTAGTATAGATTTGTTTCCTAGTTTTAGAATGCATTCATTTAAGCACTATGGTGCAGCAAAACAATGTGCTCTTTTCACAAACTCTGAAAATTTAATAGCCATCGAGAAATGTAGCATTTTTTTATTTCTTACGATATACGAAGAGGGTAACGAAATTCTGTTATGTAAAACCTTTGTTTCAGATTCTTTGTCCTCTAAATATTCCCGTTTGTTGTTTGTGGACGGTAACTATATAATTCGTGTATTAAGTAGGCATGATATTTCAGGAATTGTGTCATCACATGAGCATTCACGCTTTATATTAGGCCGAGACGAAACTGGAAGTTTTTTTTTTCTGGAAACGAGGTCAATGTCATCGTTGTCGTTCCGCGGTTTAATGCTCGGCCAAGGGGACCACAACGCTATATAGATACAGCGTGGGCTAACGAGAGTGGTGACTTTGCGATTACGTTGCCCTGTCATTTAGCACGAAAAAGCTCGCATCCCAGATACGGCATGTATTAAATAAGCGGCAGGCTGCGGGGCGCGGGGGGTTGTAGTACGGGAGGCACTCGGTCTAGCGCGGCGTTGCCGGGGTGACGCGAGATATTGATCTGCGCGTTCATCCCCGCGCAGCATCCCTCCCGGCCACGTTCTCCCCCCGCCGCCACACTCCCTTACCCCCGCGCCCCTCGCCCTTGATTCTGCCGCTCGACCACCGCCACCACGACCCCACCGCACCCCCTACAAATACTTATTACATTTCGCACTACATACTCCATCCACGTAATCCGATGAAGAAATTTTGCTCATGCTTTATAATAATGCCATAGCTGCTAACCTCGATATTCTGTAAATTGCGAGTACCTATACGTAAACTAATACTTCGTTTAAATATAAAGTTTAAGAAGTTACTTTGGGCGTCGGTAATATAGAAATATTGGAATTAGATTACCCACTTAATAACTCATTAGTCACTGAATAAGGTAATTAGCTTAATGGAAAGGCAATGGTAGTGGAAAGGACTTTAAAAGTTCAATAAAAGTTACTTTACCTCTCAACGTCATCCATGCGATAGTTTAACAGCGAATCAAAACAAAGGATAGCCGTAGAAATATAATTAATATTCATATTCGCCAGTCCAACGACATATCTAACGTTAACGTTCATAATGGAATCAATAGGTATAGGTATACAAATAATTTTAAAACTATGGCTTTCAACAATCTACCTACATAAGTTGCTCGTTGACGCGGAAGACGAGATCAATCCAGATCACAAGAGCTATGCGGCTAATTTAATGCGTCGGAGAGCCCATAACCCATCGCAAGTGGGTGAGCAGTAATGTGCGAGGCGAGCGAATGTATTAACGCGTGTCTAACTCTAGAATACGTAGCCGATTTGAGGGTAGAACAGATGAAAAACTCTTTCATTAATTCATTAGAAGTAACACATAACGTGTCGCAGTTATGTTGAAAGAATCTACAGAATCATTGCCACATATTCGCAAAAAATGTAAAGAAATATGAATTAATGGGATAATAACGTTACTTTTTTCCCAATAAAGCTCAGTTTACTTTAAAACTTCAAACATTTTTATAACTTTTTCAATAGTCCTAGTCACTCTGTCATCAACTTAATCATTACTGAAAGAAAGATTCAACTTGAAACATGACACGATGTCATGAATACGATAGGATGTGCAGCGCCAGGCCTCCTTCACTCGGTCGTATGACCTGCTGAATAGTGTATAAAGGTATGCTTGAACAAGTACTCGAAACATGTCTCGATCTAATCCACATAGTCATTTCCAAAAGTCTAACCTCAGCCATCTTGTATTATAGGCCAATACCGTCTGTTGTCCACAACTAAGAACATATAGTACGTAAAAGACGCGCATTGTCGTGACGTATTATGTACCTACTTCACAATAGACATAATGGAGCATAATATGCTCTATTATGATGTTCATTCGAACTATGTTTAGTAATAATTTCTGTGACGCAGTAAAACTGAATAAATATTATTTCTAACATCAACCTCAACTCTTGATCAATGGCCTCTGTGGAATAGATAGCACAATTCTTTGAAAATTTTATTTCACAATAATGGTGAATATCGCCAATGACCCGCCCGCGTGAACCGTCTATGAGGGATGTTTGAGGCAAAGTCATGATGTGGCCACTATGCTGCGATATTTCAATTTTCTTTATGAATTATTTACTGAATGCAATTTTTACCATATAAATCACGCGCTTTTATTTAGTAAACGACACTATAAATAATTTTAAAAGTCCAATGAAAAATTCGCGTGACACTCATCTCAGCTTTCTCTCATAACTAACTCCTAAATTATAGCCTTCTAACATCATTTCCATGTTTGTCGTGCAATCAACGTAAAGAATTTATTGACAGATGTCATCTTTCTCCTATACTATTCACAACTGTCCGTAAATGAAATCCCTTGCACTGCCTCCTCTGCCTGTTTTTCACTTTTATTCTCTCATGTAACTGTCTGAATACATATTTGTACATAAAACTGTACGTATATATTTTTTGTAATCACCTTATCATTTGTTTCCCGGGATACACCACCCCGGCCGCCCTCTGCCTCCCTACAGGCAGGTACCGACTGTTAACGCTCTCACAGTTCATTGTCTAATTTCCACGTTGCTATGGCGAGAGACATAGTGTAGGCATAAGTATCTCCGACCCGGCGGGAGCTCTATTGAGTTGTTGCTACTAGTTACTGACAAGTATCCAACGATACGAATGTTGAAATTTTCCGTATTTTCCATGGAAACATGTTTCACGTATGCTTTGTTACTGTTAGATATATCGAACTTGATATGAAGAGCGACTGATTTGAGTGGTGGATCCCACTTGAACAAATTACAATGGCATGGACCGAAGCACAATATGATTTGAAGTGAGCATTTGTTGACAATTATTTCTCACTAGCTTTCCGCCCGCGGCTTCGCCCGCGGATTCGCCCGCGTGGAGTTCGGTTATATCGCGCTTTTTAGATTTCCTTCGGGAACATCAAATTTTTCCGGGATAAAAGGTAGCCTACGTTTTTTCTCAGGGTCTAAAGATTGTCTGTGCCAAATTTCATCCAAATCGGTTGAGAGGTTTAAGGGGGAAAGCGTAACAGACAGACAGACAGACAGAGTTACTTTCGCATTTATAATATTAGTATGGATTGGATAGCAATAGACGGCTATTCAGTAGTAGTGGAACATCGATATGTTGGGTGCCTGTTTCATTGATCGCCCTTTGTTAGCAACAGACAACGTAATTGTTATTAGTGTGACGAAATGAATGCCGAAAGAATTAGTTACATTTTCCGGTTTACTTGTGCGGTGAGTGGAGACGAAAGCACTGTCGTGCAAGCGTAGCAAGCATTATAATTATCACAGCAAGCGCGTTGATTTACGGCGAGTATTAAACTGAATCTCAATTTTCCAGGACGCGGCCGAACCGTCAAAAAAAACGAAAAGTATATCCCACGGCGGCACGGCACTATCTCTCGGTAATGAGGATTTAATTAAAATGCAGCACTAACGCCTGCCCGCGGCTCTCTGTCCGCTTGCATATAAGTATCGTCCGAGACCGGGCTGTGCCTACTTTGTTAGCGAACTGCCCTTAGATCCAGCTAATTAAATAATCAACATTTTTGCCAGTTCTCATATGGATTTTCAATAAGAAATTCCATCCAGATAACTATTTACAATGTTGGTTTCATGAAACCATTGTAAATAGTTATCTGAAATATGTTGAATATATTGGACCAAATAATTTCACACCGGCCGATTTAATTTGTGGAGAGGGGAGATGCTGGCGAAGTTAGACTGTCTGATCCGATAAAAGCCAGCGGCTCCGAGTCCGTATTTAAACGAGCTATTTTAGGTGGCTTGTAAATGTAACGTAGGTCGGCAGCGGTGCACAGAGCTCACAGCCAATCGCTTATTGGGATTGGGAGCAAAGCCTTTCGGGCAGTGCGGCCGCTCCGGCGGAGTTCCAATTTTAATGTTATAACTGAACCGAATTAATTCGCAGTGCGCTCCACCGCCGCTAGTTCAAACGCCCAATCCACGAACCAATTACCAATAAATATTGCTTTTTAACTGTATACGAGTATCAAGAGTTGTGGTTGATCTGTTGTAATTAAAAAGGTCGTTTCAGTTCGAAAATTCAGATTTAAATGTGGTTTGGTCATGTTATTAATTACAAATAAACTATAATTGGAACGCATTCATATTTGCAATATTGGATAGGGATTTTAATTACGTTGTTCATTGAAATCAAAGCGAAACGAACGAATCTTTGTTTTGTTCAGCAGTAGGTACCACCCCGCCCTATCAAAATTAAATTCTTAACATCAAATAATATGAACACATTTTTACGCTACAGAAGACTGACGAGGTCCTATTGATTTTTCTCACTCCTCTTCGTATTAATTTTCATCTCTTATCTTCTTATTAAGTTCCTTAGATAATTATGGAACTTAAAGTACATACCTACAATGATAGATGTGCTAGCATAATTGTAGATACTCGCGTCATCTGTCGGGACTATAGAAGTCTAGAACGCATTTTCAATATAGAAAACTGCTTAAAATGTTTCACTATAATTAGAATATCAAAACGCGGGCCTCTCTGTGATATTTCCCCATGGAAATAGTTCATATGGAGCGAGAAGTTGTTCATTATAGTTTACTTTGTACATCAATAGTTTGAATGCGGATCTGCCGGCAACTGCGAACTCATTACAAGGCGAACTTTCTAGAAATTACACAGACTCCCGCGTCCGACATGGCTTCTAATTAGTATGCCTGATGAAAAACAAATACCAGAACATACAACCTGATGTAGTAGGAAGGCAGAGGTAATCTGTGGACGGATTAGAGTTAAGGGTTCTTTAAAAAGATTTGTTAGCAACGTTTAAGTCTTTTTAATGGTTGTAAGCTATGACTTAGTTTAGAATTAGGGATGTACATATATGAACATATCTAAATGAAGGAATAGTACCTAGTATGTAAAGATCGTGAGAGGTGGCGTTCTGTAGTTTTTGCCTCCCTTTTTATTTTATTATTAAAGTACACACAGGAAAATATATAATGATATGACAAAAATATATAATCCAAGTCCAAAGGTACTGCTTATTTCTTAATAACTTTTTGCTAGCAGACCTGCGAAAGGAGAAGTAAAAGCGAAAAGTTGATAATAATATGTGAGAACAAGAAAAAATAGGTATGTGGAAAGTCTACAACATCTTCTTCTTCAGGCTATAGATGTCCGCTGCTGGACAAAGGCCTCCCCCAAGGCTTTGTCTTGTGCTGCCCGCATCCAACGGCTACCCGCAACCTTCACCAGGTCATCCGTCCACCTTGTTGGGGGCCTCCCTACGCTGCGTGTTCCAGTACGTGGCCGCCATTCCAGAACCTTACTGCCCCATCGGCCATCGGTTCTATGAGCAATGTGCCTCTTAAGTTTAGCGACTCGAAGAGCTATGTCGGTGACTCAACAACAACTCCACAACTATAAAATAAATAAATCAAAAAATAAACAAATAATCATAAAATAATTATATAAGTACCTATAATTAAATAAACACATTATACTAAAAAACATAAGCATTTATTTAATATAAAAATACAGTATAAAGCTATGTTGTTATGCTGATGATCAAACTTTGTTAAAAAAGTAGATGATAAGTGATGGGACTTATATACGCTATACGTAAAAGCCCCAATAAAATAAAAGATAAGTGTGGGAAGGTTTACTAAATGTTGAAAAATATTCAGTGATTGAAATTAAGAACAAAACTTGTGATCTCTAATAGGATAAAGATACCGGTGATATTCTTGAAACTCATTTTGCAACGTGATAGTAACAGACAAACAAGGTTACCAAACAAAACTATAAAATCCATTAAAAATTGTTCAAGTGTACTCATACCTTTTATCTACTGGATCTACTCTAACGGATTATCGCAGCATTACCAAACAACTACAGTAAGCTTTAATGGGGTTTCAACTGTTGTTATTCTAAGGGTCTGGCAAAATAAACAACACTCTGTGTGTAGACAGCAAATACTCGTACTCATTGGCATCGTTCCATTAGGTCGTAAGTTCCCCCAACGCGTATGTAAATAGCTTCTTTTGGAGTCCCACCCCCGATTGACGGGAGCATTCGCTGGAAGGTTGTATATTTTTATAGAACTATAAAAAACAATTCTGGCTACACTATGAGTATGCTTACACGAACACTATATGACAATTCTTTGATGCAATTTTTGATCGACTTATTATAATTTGGTATTGACCTAAATGTTCTTTATTGTTGATAACGAAAATTAGTTTTCTAGCTAGCATTCATTATCAGATTAAGATAAATCTTGTTGTCAGACCATGCTGTACGTGTTCGTCATCTTATAGCTTAACGTGTGAATCATTGTTTAATTGAGGGGCGAGAGAGGGATGCGAGGGGCGGTCGCGCATCGATCCTCTCGCGTCGCCATGACAACGCGCCCGCGCCCGCGCTCCGCAGCCCGATTCATTTGTAATCATTTGTTTCGCGGCCGTCGAATAATGGTGGTTGTGAAACGGTGCGAAATTGATGGATTACTGTTAGCTACATAGGCACACTTATATACAATTGTAATTTATCAAATTATGTAATACGCGCCGGGAATTAGACTCTATTGATCAACATTAATTTGAAATAATAGGGTATTATTATACAAAACACAAATGTTATGGATTAATGCACAGTGTATCACATGACTCATGATATTCATAACGCGTACCTTTGTTTCTCTTTTCATTTCTGATCAATCGCATTGAAAGTCATTTCAAAGTAACTTATGGGTGCCGTTATTATAAATGCAAATGATAAATGATTTATTTTCTGTAAGTTTTCTATCTAAATACTCTGAGACGAAAGGTCGAAATAAACTGAGAGATCCGAATCTCTTTTATAGTCTTTTTTAATCTAGGTCAGATCATATGAAGACAATTTAGAATCGTCTGTAATATGTCTGAGATGATCTTTTGAAAAAAGAACTAGGTACATAAGTTGAGTGGATCCGTCGTTCAGACGGAACATGCATTTGTCAGGAATCCTGCAGCTCAATTCAAAACTTAAGGAGCTCAGCGATTCGAGAAACAATACCAAAGAAAGGACATTTGGGTAGGCCACCAAAATTGCTCAATCTGCCAGACCACGACAAATACTAACAGAAGACAATAGTCTTCACAATCCCAATAAATTTATAAAATATATCAATGTCACTGTATATAAAAATAAAAACACAGACAAAATCTTAGAGGATCAGTAGAATGAGGAAAGAACTACATAGATTGATTTGACCAGTCCATTCACTGCAGGCTCTCGGTGGTAGGCCATAACATCGGCTGCCGGCGAAGTTACCACCCACCACACGAAAGTCTTGCCGCCAAGCGATTCGTCGTGTTTCGGCATGGTGTCTGGTGTAGCCGTATGGAGGACGGGTCTGAGCAGTTTTGTTGCGATGTGTGCCGGGTACGATGCGCCAAATGTTGTTGTGTCGGAAGTTTGGTCGTGGAGAGTCTCCAGATCAATCTCCCTCTGGCGCAGCATCGTTGGTCGTGTTGTTGGGTTTAACATTGCATCACCTCGCTCAACTGCCGTCTTCCTTCCTATTCCTAAGTTTTTTAAGTGAGTAGGCTTAATAAACTAGTGCGCTTTACCATCAACAATTGCATCACTGCTTACCATCAGGCGGGATTGCAGTCAAGCACTAGTTTATAATAATTAAAAAAAAAGACATTTGTCAAAAACAGTGCAGCTCAGGTCAGCACTTCACGAGGTCAATGATTTGACGATCAAAACCTAAAAAAGGACATTTGGGTAGGCCGTGTAAATTACTCAATCTGCCAGATCATAATTAAAACTAAATAAGAAAAAAAAAAGGAAAATGGTAACGACCTACATAGTCGTCACACTAATATAATCTAAAAAAAAAAACTTTCTCGGTGGTAGGCCTCAACATCAGCCGCCGGCGTAAGTTACCACCCACCTGACAAAGTCGTGCTGCCAAGCGATTCGTCGTGTTCCGGCATGATGTCTGGTGATGCCGTACGGAGGACGGGTCTGAGCAGTTGTGTTGCGATGTGTACCGGGTGCGATGCGCCAAATTTTGTTGTGTCGGGAGGTTGGTCGTGGAGGGTAGCGGGATCCGAAGCACGGTGCTCCGCTGGCCGACCGCAGGTAGTTGGGGGCCCAAGTAGTGTGCCAGCCACATACGAAAGGCTGCCCCGCCAACTGCGAAAAATCCCAGGGTGGCCCCATCGTGCCGGTTGGCGACCGGACGAGAGGACCCGATGGCGATCCCTGGGGGGGTTCGGGCGTCCCCGCAGTCTCCAGATCAATCTCCCTCTGGCCCAGCATCGTTGGTCGCATTGTTGGGTTTAATATTGCATCACCTCACTCAACTGCCGTCTTCCTTCCTATTCACTCATTTAAATCTATGAAAAGGTCCAAAAAGAAAAGTAGGTGTGCACAGCGGGCGCACGTCCTCTCTTTCAAAGTGCACCTCTCTAACATTAGAGGTCTGCACTCCAGTCTCTTAGCAGTACACCATCACCTTGAGACTGAGAAGCCGCATCTACTTTTCTTGACGGAGACCCAGATCAGATGTCCGCCTGATGCGGCATACCTCGGCTACCCGGGATACTCTTTGGAGCATTATTTCCTGCAACGTGCCGGGGTCTGTGTGTATGTTCGCAATGACATCTGTTGCGGCGTCTCCGTCACCTCGAAGACCCTCATTTTTCGTCCTTATGGCTGTTGGTTGACACTGGTGTGGACAAAATTGTCTACACCTGTGTCTACCTATCGCACAGCTTCACTCTTTGCCCATAATTCGCGTCTTGATACTGGCAGTGCTACTCCACCTAATTTACCTCATTGCGGAGCTTCAATGCCTGAGGTTCGCATTAGGAACAAGGAGGTTCTGAGAGTACTGTGTCGTCTGGACGTGGATAAGGCTAGTGGTCGGGATGGTATACCAGCGATTGTTCTTAAAGCTTGTGCGCCCGAGTTGTCTCCTGTATTGACGCGCTTGTATCGCCTCTCATTTAGGACTGGTATAGTGCCCAAGTGCCTGGAAGCTTGCTAACGTGCAGCCCGTGCCCAAGAAGGGTAGTCGTGCCGATCCTGCCAACTATCGGCCGATTTCGATCACCTCCATACTTTGCAAAATTATGGAGCGCGTATTGAACTCGCGCCTCTTGGCATACCTGGAAGGTAACGATCTCCTCAGTGACCGACAGTACGGGTTTCGCCGCAATCGGTCAACTGGGGACCTACTAGTGTATGCCACTCACTTGTGGGGCGAGGCCCTCGAGAAGAATGGGGAAGCGATTGCTGTCTCCCTTGATGTCTCGAAGGCCTTCGACCGGGTATGGCACGCTGGCTTTTTGAGTAAGCTTCCAGCGTACGGCATTTCCCCTAGCCTGACTGGCTGGGTAAAAGACTTCCTGACTGAACGGTCCCTCCGAGTTGTTGTCGATGGATGCTCTTCTGAGCCCATGTCAACTAATGCCGGTGTTCCTCAGGGGTCTGTTCTCTCTGCAACTCTGTTCCTGCTGCATATTAACGATCTGCTGATGCCCGGTATCTATGGGTATGCAGATGACAGCACAGTTGTAGAGAGATACCTGCCGGATGCTCGGGCTAGTAGGGAATCAATCCGGTCCGAAAGAGAGGCCATGGTTGAGCGAACGAGTGTTGCACTGCAGGCAGTCTCCGAATAGGGCAATGCCAATCTTGTAGCATTCAATGCCGCCAAAACACAGGCGTGTCTTTTCACCGCCAAAAGGAGCCCGTTCACCTTGGCTCCTACTTTTCGGAATGTGTCCTTGGAGTGTTCCGACCGCCTTCAGCTTTTGGGAGTTGAGATTTCCTCGGACCTTAACTTTGGGCGGTTCATTGAGTCCAAGGCTAAGGTGGCTGCCAGGAAACTTGGCCTTAACGCAAAGGTCCGGCAGTACTTCACACCTGGGCAGCTTCTAATGTTATACAAAGCACAGGTCTGTTCGTGTGTGGAGTACTGCAGCCACATTTGGGCTGGTGCCGCCAAGTGTCACCTGGCCACTTTGGATTCAGTGGAGAGATGTGCAAAGAGGCTGATTGGTGACCCTGATCTAACTGGAGTCGGTCTCCAAAGCCTAGAGCACAGGCGTAGAGTAGCCAGCCTTTCGGTGTTCTATAGGATGCATTTCGGGGAGTGTGCGATGGAATTGCATGATTTAATTCCCCCATCTCCGTTCCACCAGCGGACGACCCGTCGTACGGCTGGTTTCCACCCTTACGTTGTTAACACCACTACGATCCGGACGAAGCGTTTCGCCTCCTCCTTTATACCGCGTACATCGAGGGACTGGAATAGTTTGCCAGCGGCGGTGTTTCCGTCGGACTACAATTTGAGTGTCTTCAAGGCTAGAGTGAATAGGCTCTTAATAAACTAGTGCGCTCTACCATCAACGATTGCGTCACTGCTTACCATCAGGCAGGATTGCGGTCAAGCGCTAGTTTATAATATATATTAAAAAAATAATAATAATAATAAAAATATGTCATGCTTCACAAAGTAAATATCATGTCATTGATTAATGCAAGGGTAACTTTCTAGCACACATTAGAAATTCCCAAAATATTGCATTGTAATCAACACAAATGAACCCTTATATCACAACTAAGTACTTAAATCCTTATTCAGCAGTGACTTATTAGTATTTAATGTACTCCTGTTACGTTTATGAATAATCATAAACGTAATAGCAGTGAACATTAAATACCAATATTCCGTCATGGAAATTAATTTCAGTAGAACTAATTGAATGTTCAACCGAGCGTGAATCTACAAGTGCTACGAGTCTACGCCGTAGTAAATCTGTAGCAAACATAATGAAACCTGGTATATTTTCGTAGCCCGTAGCTTATGCACTGTTATTTCAATAATTAAACAAAATGGAAAAGTTTTATTTAGACTGTTATTAAAGCTTGCCAAATATTGTTTGGATTTTCCTACAAAATGTTTGTAGTGATTAGAAATTATTGTGAAAGTGATTACTTAACTCATAATTGTGTTTAGTGTTTTTGATTGATGGCGTCAAATTAAATCCAAATCACTTACATTTAACTTTGTTCAGTTGTTATTAAGCGAATTATTATTAAAGTTATGTCCATAAACATTAATCAAAAACGTTAGTAATAATATTCCCGATACTAAACTGCCGCTCGTTGTCATAAAATTCAATCGTAATCAAGTTATATAATTTATACAGAAAACTGGATAATTAATTTAATTTAACTTCAAACGGTTACTTTTCGCCTTGTTCCAAAGGCGAAAAGAAAATTGTGGAGGGAAAAATAATTACATAAAAACATGCCACTTCAAAGGCCTTTTCCAATTATTCCGTCGATATCGAACAACAAAAGAGCTATGAAGTATAAAACATGGTATAAATTAGAGCGAGCGGACGCGAGAGGGTGTTCCGACCAAGTGTTGGGTTTTCTCAAATAATTTTAATAGATGTCCGGGGGTGGCACTACGGGGGGTCACGGGGGCGACGGGAGGTTCGCGAAATGAGATTTCCTTTGAGCCAAAGAGCCGCTGACCGCGACACCAGCGCGTTTGAATCATGTCCCTCGTATATCATGCAGCTCCACGTATAATGCGAGCCGTACGTGCCGCATGTTTTATCGCTCACTTGTATGTAAAGCTTTGCGAGCATTTCATTTGTACGAAATCTGTACAAATTGTTTCCTCACAAGTTTTTTTTTTTTCTATAAATTATAAACTAGCACTTGACCGCAATCCCGCCTGATGGTAAGCAGTGACGCAATCGTTTATGGTAAAGCGTACTAGTTTATTATGAGCCTAAGAGATACCCTATTATACTATTAAGAGACTCTAGCATTGAAGTCACTCAAATTGTAGTCCGACGGAAATACCGCCGCTGGCAAATTGTTCCAGTCCCACGATGTACGCGGTATAAACGAAATCCTATTGAAAGAATTCATATTGTGTAAATTCCTACGCAGCTAAAATCTTATTATTAGTTCATTTTACTCAAAAGTAATAATTTAACTGAATACAGCGAACCCTTTCTCGTGAAGTTGAGAAAATATATTCAGGCGTGGACAAAATAAAAAGAGTAAGCCGAAACCTTTCATAGTAGCGAAAGTTCTGTTAAAAATTGGGGGAGGAAGCGCGCGGCCGGCGTCCTCTTGATTTTAATTTCATTGCACAATAAAACGAGCAAGCTTTATGGTGGATGCGCCTATAGCTTGCTTTGTGGATCAGGGAGAAGATGGGTTACACGCTGCAGTGAAATATTACTCGTTACCTTGCAATATAAGCAATAAATATTGGTTCTGACTTGAGATTTCAAAAAACCTGCATAAAGTAATGTGAGTCGGCTAATAAAGCCGAAGGTTTCTCTTTTCTAACGCGAGTGAATTGACGGAAAACAAAGGAGGAGATATTTTTTCATTGTTAATATAATGAATGTCCCAGAAAAGTCTCTGCACGTATAAAGTTTTTAAATTGAAAACACAAAACTTCTGAAATGATAAATTCGCTGTAATACAAAGTTACGAGTTGAAGTAGCAAAAGAAAATCCTGCAGACTTACAGTTACATAATACTTGTCAAACAAGCATTATGTGACTCTGCTATCGACCAAGAAAAAATGACAAAATGAGATTTCACATTGTTTACTATCAACACAGAACATTATTCATTAATAACACTGAATGTATCTTTGGTGCGCTGATAGTCATAAATTACATTACGAGACACAAATTAAAACTGCAACAACATTAACAATGACTATTCATAGCAAAAATACAATTTGCTAAACATTACCAATCCGTCAACAGGTTACCTACTAGATATGTAGTTAGCGAGCGCATCGCCGACGCTGTTGAGAGTACTCTCAGCCTCCGAGCACACGCTTGTGAACTCCATCATCTTGCAGCTTATATCACATCACATTTCCCGCTTTCTATCCAATTTCATCCGCCGTATGCCTTCATACGGCTCCTCGACGTTTTCAATATGCCTTTGTTAAATCTCAGTCGAGTACACACTTTCAATCCAATTTGTACTCTCGAAAACATCCATCGTCGTATTGAAAGGTTATATCTGATTTAAATAATGAGTTAGAAATGGGCGCTACTCACTACTACACCTCGATCAGTGTTGTTAAAATATTTATAGAAAGTAATGGATGGATGAAAACGATAATGATTTATCGACAATAAGGAGGCTAGAACTTTTAATAATTCATGTCTATATTTAATCAGTAAGCTCGACTGGTTTTCCTTGTACTTCCTAATTATGTAATCAATAGTAATGCTACGTATTCTATTATCATAACAACTGAATCTTAATAACAATATTTTCTTATCTAACATGCTATCCAAACATGGTTATGTGTAATTTTGATATGATTCTATAGCTAATATCGCAATCAAGCAGTCCCCGGGCGCTATTTAGAGGCAGCCTCCCGGTACCCCACACCACTGGGAGTCACCGACGACCCATTAGAGCCTGTATCGAGGAGGGATCCACTCAATCACGCCGGACGTCCGTCAACTTTTGTATACCGCCGGACGCCGCCGGACCCCGCCGGTCGCTGCCTGGCCCTCCGATATTACTGACGTAACCCTCGGGCATGCCTACCGGCTTTGACTAATTTGCGATATTAAATATCGTCGAAATTAAATTGCTGTAATTGTATGGCAAAATTAAAAGGGGAATTCTTTGTAGGATTAAAATTAATTTAGCTTTCAAAGAACTTTTATCGAAATTTTACAGAGTGGCAGGGATGCCACGAACGTGCGATGACGCACAATCTTTAACTATGGATTCAGCACACGATTAGACACTAGACCCCTTACTTAACAAAGAATTTTCTGTCAGATATGGAGCAATATCTGTTTCATAGAATAGCACATTATTCTAAGCACTCATAACGGCAATAGAAAATTTCGTATCCGAATCATGAGTTGGATGGGTTACACTTTGCGCGTCGGTGGCCCTACAATTATTTTTTTGGATGAAAAATCATCAAATGTTCTCATCCGCTCTGGATGGAGCGGAGGAGCGTGCCAGACTTTTACTGACTAAAACCCACCGATGTTCCTTCACTGACCTGTGCGCCAGGGCCACAGTCTATTTCGAACAATCCGCCGTGTCGGTGGCCTTGTTACCCTATACAATACAACTTCAAAAATTGTATTATTCACAATGAGTCCTGTCATAAAGTAACGTAATCCCGTAACGTACAAACAATACGAAAACTTTATCTGTTTTCAAACAGCTGGTCACGTTTCATGTTAATGGCGTTGTTTACAAAGTTGCGAATAAAAAGCAAATGTACATGAGAAACTGTAAGTTTGCACGTGCGTATATTATTCGAAAGTGTAGGAAAGTTATCCGGAGCTCGCGCCCTGCCGAGCTTAACCAGCTGAGTTCGAAGTTACAGCCATGTAGAGCCTCGTTCCACGACAAGTTTACTGCACGTTCTATATTATGTAACATGTTCCGTGGCACCTGACACCGCTCCGATCTTTACACAAAGAACTTCCGTCTAGCTGGAACGCGAGCGGGATACATAGAACTCTTAAAGTAACCATGGCTACGTATAACGAGTGCTCGAGATGGAAGCGATATATGAGCGGAACTAATGTAGACATCCCATCGCTCTTTGATCTCGTTAAATTATTCCGCTTCGCTATTTTGAAAGTGAAGATTTTGGTGGTGGTCATCTCAAGAAAAGTCACAACTGTTTTTTTATTTATATTTTAATTCATTACACACATAAAGAACTAAGGTATGGTTAGACATTCACAACCTTAATTATAGTACTTTAACCTTAATTATAGTTATATTTAGAATGAGAACAGCATTGTTCAGTGAAATGTCTGGGTACAGTTCTCTCAAATTTTTAAATTCATCACCAATGCTCGAAAAAAAGTGTAGTATTCATATGAAAGTTGCCGCGCGAGCAATTTGAGCGTTCCAGTGATTCCCAGTCGTGTCAGCACCAGCTACAGACTGACGGCTGCGCTGCCAGCTGTATTATTAACCAAAACGGCTCTATTAGTACGTAGCCTCTAAAGTAGCGGATTATATTATTTTATTCATATCAACTTATAATTAATCATTGTCTATACATAAGAAGTGAATATAACATAAGGTGTTTTGAATGTATCACTCCTAAAATGGATTCAAGTTTATATGTTCGTTTTGTTTTTAGTTAGAAACGTAGAGTTTGTTATTTAAACTTATGTTGCAAAGTAATTTGTAGTATCATCATTTTATGGAAATACTTACCGTAAGGTTCCTGAGAAGTAGACGATGGAAAAGTACATCAGGCACCCAGCTTGTTAGTAATATAAACACGAAATTTTACTGCCATCTGATTTTATTTCAGATAAGATCTCCGTGTAGTTATGTACACAAGACGGTTATGTTAAAATTACTGGCATTTCGTAGGAAAAATATCACATTCAAATCAAAACATAATCTTTTTATATGCGATGAAACTTTGTGTGGAAATTAGGAATGCCATCAGCCACACGGTTCGTATTTTCATCATTTGAAGATTTATAAGGGTGAAATATCTTCACTCTCTTTTTAAGCTAGCTTACTCCGCTGTCTGGGTAGCCCCGTTGTTGCCCGCCATCGCGGAGCACCGCGGGCGTCGCGATCAATGTAGTCAGCGTGAAACCCTCTCAAACGCTGCAAAACATCAAATAACTTTGAAAATTTCCACAGAAAGCCCGCTGTGTTGCCGTGCTTGCCTCCAACAGAATTCTGTACAGGAAGTAAATGACTGAAAACATCTTTGTAGGTAAATAGTACATAAGTAACTGAAACTTTCAATGGATGCTGTTTGAGTTTGTTGTTTGATTCGTGCAATATTTTTACCCGATTATGGCGAAGCCACAAAAAGGTCATATGTAATTACTAATACTAATGTAATGTAATTAAAGCATTAGCCTTAGAAGTTATGTACGCATGATAAAATCCGATTATTTATACGATAACCAAATATAATGGTATTTTGTTACACTCTTATTTGTTATTGTGGATCGCCCTGAGGATAGGGTGGAGGCCTGACGAGCTTAGGTGGGGCACCGCCGTTTCCTCGAGGCAATCAGCGGTGGCTATCTCTTGCCTCCGGCCCTGGTTCAAGCCATGATCCGGAGCGAGAGTGTATGGGGTATGGCAGGCCGTCACTTCTTTCTAAGAAGCAGTAACTGGCAAAGGAGGGGTGGAACGCGTTAGGGAAAGGCAATCTCAGGGCCCTCTCACCTCTAGCCGCCACAGAAGTCGCCCTGGTAGGGAGAAAACATCGCACTCTTAGCCACCGTAGTAGCGGGCTTGCAGGCGGGAAGCAGCCGTGTAGATCCGGATCGACGGCGCTTTGTTTTTCACGCGCGCCTCAATGAGATGTCAGCACATCGTGACGGGGTTCACGAAGATGCCTGTCAAGGGCGCGGGGTATTCGAAAGAGATACCTGGTCTACTGGCAAATGAAGAAACACGGGTTAGTTTTAGTCAGTAAACCTCTGACACGCCCTTTCGCTCCGCCCAGAGCGGCAGAGGTCATTTGATAATTACCCCTCCAAAAAGGGGGGGTGGTGGATGGCGCTATTATTAATGCACATCATGATCACGTACAATTATTTTTTAATGCTTTCTGCTAGAGTTTTTGTCGCAATTGGGTTTCAGTTTTTATCAATTTTATTTTGTTTCATTGATAAAAGAGACTGTTTTGTATTTTTAAATATTGTGTTGTATTTTTAAAATCAAAACTAAAGCTTCTACTCTTTGCGCCACGAGTATACACGAATAATATATTTTGACAATCATTCTTCGAATCATTTCAGTTTTTGTATTCACTAATTAATACATTTTGCTTTCACTTCTATACTACATACATATAAGCCGTGTTGTAGCATTAAACTCAGCTTCGACGAATAACCGAGAACCTATTACGCTAAGTTCTATTGAAACATTAATATGAACATAGCCAAGTTGAGTATTCAATTTCGCACTAAAACACATGTAGAATGTCGACCACTTTAACTTAACATAGAAAACATTGATTAGATTTTCAACGTAGTTTCAATAGAAGTTTATTCCTTTTTAAGGTTCCGTAGTCAACTAGGAACCCTTGTAGTTTCGCCTAGTCTGTCTGTCTGTCCGTCCGCAGATAATCTCAGTGACCGTAAGGACTAAAGGAGCTGAAACTTGATACCAATATACAGTATATCAACCACGCCGACAACGTCCAAAAATGAAAAGTGGAAAATAATGTTTAAATAGGGAGCTGTTTTATTTTTTTCATTTACACAAAAATATGAAAAATATTTTTTTTGAATTTTTTGAATGTTTTTGGAAATAATCGTACTAATAGGAAAAATATGCGTTCTCACCTCCCTCTAACTTTTGAACCATAAGTTTGAAAAATGAAAAATATTACAAATATAGAACTTTATAAAGGCTTACTAAGAAAATTATTTTGAACTTAACAAGTCAAATAGTTTTTGAAAAATTGTACAAAATAATTTCTGAACTGAGTTTCTAATTTAACCATATACATATTATATTATACACAGCATATTACAGACAGCCTCCGTGGCGTAGCGGTAGCGAACGCGGCCGCTGCGCAGGTTGGCGCGGGTTCGATCCCCGCACAGTGCAAGTATTTGTATGCATGAATATGAATATTTGCACTGGTCTGGTCGTGCCTCGGAAAGCACGTTAAGCCGTTGGTCCCGGTTGCCATACGAACATCTAGTGGCAGTCGTTACGGGTTGTTGGAGCCCTCAAAAGTCCAACAATTGGTCTAACTGCAATGCTTCGATGTCGCCTTCGGGTTGTGGAGGTCAGACGGCAGTCGCTTCACGGAAAATGTCGAAGTTTAGCCATATCAGCAGTTGGACTGGTAAAGCGGACCCCAGACTCCAAAGCTGAAAAGGCTTCGGATGCGACTGGGATTAACGCTGGGATGATGATGACATATTATATTATCCTGAAAGCAGATATTTAAAAAAAATGTATTAAAATCCATTTACACAATCCAAAATTATCACCGAAAATCCAACATATAAACCCGTCTTCTTTGCATAAATTAGTAACCCGAGCGATCCCGCTGTACTTTGCGCTACTTCGCGCTGTTAAGACGTTTCCTCAATTCTTACCAGTTCCAATCCCATGGGACGGGTATGAGCTATTATATTGTCGAATTGTTCGGTTGGAGTTTCGTTGTCATTTAAATTTGTTCATTGTCCTTAACGTACAATATCTATGTAAACACATGCAGAATATAGTAACTGATCCACAGACAATGCGCGTGTGCGACATTTATTTAGCCGTAGAAACTTGAAGTTACCTTGCCTGGTTATCGCTCCATATTACAAGCCCGTCCCGCTACTCGTGGTGGACCTCAAATGATAACATTTTTTTGAACTTTCCATGTGTAGTTGAATTCTTTATTTAGTTGTCGCCATCCTTGGTGGCGTCACCGTACCGTGAAGTAGCGAGACTGAGTGACGAGCGATGGATAATCCGCATGACGACATGGCCAGGCCTGACAGACACTCGGAAAAAAGAAGACCTGTAACTAGATGGTCAGACGACACCAAACGAGTTGTAGGGGAAAACTGGATGATAGAAGCCAAAGACCGTGACCGCTGGGGTTCTCTGGAGGAGGCCTTCACCCTCAATAATTGAGGGGTTCATGCAAGCTATTATTTTTCTTTTTAAATTTCTAAACCCATTTATAATAATCAATTTTAAATCAATTAATATTTTTTTATTTAATAATGAATATTGAAATATAATTAATAATACCTACTGTTATAAAGAAAACATAGATAAAAAAATACTTTTAATTAATATAAATTGTCATGTAATTAATAATATTGTACCTATATTATATTGAAAGTCAAATAATACATTTTAGATTGCAATCAGAACTTATGAAATTTAAATCAATTTATCGAGTGTTAGTCTTATTTTATGCATAAAATAAAAGGCTTTTTATTTATTTATCCTTCGTGGGCCTTCGTGGGCCCGTTTTTAGCATTCCTTACTTAGTATGTCAACTTAATGTAAAAAAGAGCCCGTTTTTTAACTGTTAAGTGAAGACACTTATTGTGACGGATGGGAAACTATGGAACCCTACACTGAGCGCGCCCCAACACGCTCTTGGCCGGTTTTCTTTCAAAAGTTTTCCCCATCGGGTTTCAATTATAATTGCTGAACGCGCTAAAGTTAGTTTTACCAATTAGCTAGTTTGTTCAGCTGCCGACAGTTCATGAGTACAACTTATTGAAGCTATCTATGTAGGAGCACATAACGGGAAGTTTATTGATGCCGCCAGTGAAACACAATATAAGAGAAATAATTTTGCTTGGTATAGGCATGTGATGAGCAGGGAAGAAACGCATGGGACTCACAGATTTAGTATTAAATGGACGGAGAAAGAGAGGAAAGGTTAGGAAGGAAGAGAGAGGATTGAGGAAGGGGAATATGATAGAGAAGGGAGTGAATAAAATGGTGACGGTTAATAGGGCAGAATGAAAGAAAAAATCGTGCTACGCCGATTCCAAATAACGCCCAGGAATTAGGGCAGAAATATGATGAAATCTCAATGAAAGGCATGAAATGGGATACAGAATATCGCTGCTGCATCCTCTTAATTTACATGATCCGCTAGGTAACTCATCATTATACTGGGATTCGTACTAAAACAATGTTATTAAACCTCATAAATAATTGATTTCAATACAAAACTTAACGATAAATATTAAAAAGCAACAATATTTCTTTACGAACTTGAATGCTACACTAACGTGCGCCGCTGCAAAATATTTGCATCGGCGCATGTTATACTGCTCTACTGTTGTGTTGTATACCTACTGCTAACAACCCTAATGCATTTCCATCCCTTTAAGCAGATTACAGGACTAAACACTGACTATGTATATTCCTTCATGCACTTACTTGCAGATTCAATATATTTTGTACTTACCTATAACATCTCACTCTATTATGACCTGAATGAAATATGAAATTCTGATACAACTAAAAGGCATCGCGGAAGACCCTGTAGAAGATGGTAGGACTAGCTGGTTAAAACAAATGACTGCTCCACTTTGGCTCTGTATTGAATGAGCTGATAGTCACGGAACCTTTGTCCAGCTGTGGGATGAGGCAAGCTATCAGTGACAGTAATCAGTCAAAAAGTATTTATTTATTTTGGAGACAGTATATATAGATACGAATAATTACACTAAATTGGCAATCCACCGCCCGGGCAAAACCGTTACTGTAATTGAAGGAATTTGGCTAGGACACTGGCACCACTACAGGTGTAGTAGCTGCAAATCACCAGAACAGAAACTAAAGTGGATGACACAACGTTCCCGTAAAATGCGAATAAAACAGATTTAGATTTTTTCATGAATTTGCAGTTTTTTTCACAAGAAAATACATTCATACAGAGGGAGGCAAATACCTTAATTAAGTTCTTTTTTATTTTTTATTTTTTAATTTAATACTAACATAGTTTTTAAGTTGTACACTAACAATATATGGGCATGTTGCCCGAAATAAATAGATTTTATTTATTTTATTATATCACTCGACAGCTTTTAAATTAATTAAGATCCTTTTTCAATATTTATACAAACATCAAACACCGGGGCGCAAAATTAAACCTGCTTTAAACGAGAGGAATTGAATTGCGTCTGATTTGTAACATAGAGGGAATTTATTATTACCTGCCCGCTCTTCACCGTGGACTGGGTACGCTGATAAACCTACCCGCTGTTAATTGTTCAAATCCGATTAGGATGCGGTGAATGGTTCACGACATTTCGAGTACTGTGCTTCAGCGCGTAAATTATTCTCGTAATGAGTGTATTGTATAGAGAATCGTGTCGAAATATAACATTGTTTTTGTTATTTGTTTAACAACTATCTTCTGCTCACAACTTCGTTTGCACGGATGACTTATTCACTACACTATACTATTTTATTTATGTCGTGTTTGATAAGCAGTCAATCACTCCATAGAGGTATAGCGTGATAATTCATACTAATATTATAAATGGGAAAGTATCTCTGTCTGTCTGTCCAGCTTTCACGCCAAAACTACTGAACCGATTGTAATGAAACTTGGTGCACAGATAGTCTAGGGCCTGAGAAAGGACATAGGCTATAAAACATCCCGCCATGACCCATAGGAGCAGAGCAGGAACAAAAAATGTTGCGAAAACGTGAGCAAACGCGGACATACATATATCCCATTATTTTAACAGGCGCTTATTTTATATCAACTAAGCTCTTTCGGTTCGAAGCTTACGGGGGTGAAATCGCGGGGCACAGCTAGTTGTAGAATATTGAAGAAAACGGACGTAATTCAACTTTTACAAAATTCACGCACTTATTTCTCGTAAAAACAATGTATTTACATGTGATTGTGTACAATGTCAATAATTTGATTTTGTCCAATACCCAATAATAGCTTCAATTCCTAATTGCGAAAAAGAATATCGAGCGCGAACGCTTACTTTTTGCCCACAGCAGCACTTTATATAATACAGATTCGAGGCTCGGCTTACATTTTAAAAACAGGCACAATCTGTAGACCGTATTACGTTGGGCCCTACTTACGAGCAGACTAGCCAGCTACCAAAATTCTTTGTCCTCTTTACACTGTGCCTTTGGTTTTTGACGTAACCAATTATTATTTTTAACGCGTAGGTCGTGGGCGGGCGGGATTCTGTGCGGGGCGGAGGGCGCAGGGTGGTGGCGGGTTAGTTGTCGGTGACGCTACGATACCGCTGCGGCGGATAGCTTTTGGCGTTTATCGGATGAACACACGGATTTCACGGTCTACCACTTCAAAGCTGACCAAACAAGCCTTTATTAGTGCGGAACGGAAAACCTTTATGTTCCACCCTTTATTAAAAAACAATTAAAACACAAGACAACAACGAGTTTAATTCCAATATGCAAATCCTATTGTAATCCGGAAATGAAAGGAAAAACATCTGTTTGTCATCCAAAAGGTTGTAAAGATAAGTGACGGAAATTAAATTTTGCGAAGCTGAGAGGTACGCGGGGCGGCTTTGTTTGAAGAGCCTGTGTTAAGCGACGGACTGATGATGATAAAGATACTTATAATTACATAATAATCTACGTAAACTCGAACCGTTTTCTAAAAATTACTGAAAGCGTATGTTTTTTTTATGAATTCATAATGACATTCAACCTACCAACAATACTCCGACATTGATTCATTGTAAGAGTCACTCTTTACCTTTCCAGCACTTAGAACATAAATTAGACTTTGTACCAAGATACTCCCATAAAACAAATGCATACTCGTGTACCCGTCTATCTTGTAATAATATTTAATTAACTTGTAAAATTGTAACATAAATGTAACTCATTCTTTGTCATAAGCTTTTGAGAAACGCAAGTCTCAGAATAAATCGTTACTTCAGTGTTGGCGTTCTAATTAATAGTGATAAGTGTAGGGCACATCTTTCCCTGTGTGGAGGTATGTAAGGTACGTTACCGGATTCCTAATCCTTCCTCCAACGTAGCAGCATCCACCGTGGCAAAGATGAGAAGCAGCAGCGGATAGCGAAGTCAAGCAGAAGAGGTGAAATGGTGAAGAGTAAGAATGATAGGATAAGGTAGGTAGTGGTTGTAGAAATAGCAGTTTCTTTAGCAACACTGTTTATTATGGATCACTATTGTAACAGAGTTATTAGTTCTCACAGTTTATTAAGTCTACTAGACGAACACACAAGAAACAGTTTGTATTAAGCCGAAATTATAGCTAGGTAGCCGGAGGAAAGCAACGAGCGCGCGCGGCATAGACTATTCGTAAGGAAGATATTTATCGACTGCCGGGGCGCTGCGGTAGGCGATCGCGTGGAGCCAGCGCGCACGCAGACATTGCGTCACACCGATGAGGCACGGTGCTACCGCCATAAGCGGAGCGGATGAAAGTGGCGGGCGACGATGGACAAGATATCCGCCACATCACTCCCCCGGCCAGACCGTAACTACGGTCGATAAAAGTCCGGTAGTCTGACTCTTCTGCCGCTCCGAGTTCTTTTTTCTTCTCCGCGCTCTTTCGTCTCAATTGAAGTACTCGTCGTAGAATGTATGGGAACTTCTCTAGACAGGTAAGCTGGTTTCAGCCTGTCTACAGAGACATTAGTAGTTCTGCCTCGTACTTCAATTTTGAAAAATTTTGGTTGTCTTCTTAAAACCTTGAAGGGGCCTGCATAAGGTGGTTCGAGTGCACCACGCACATGATCTTGACGGAGGAAGACATGAGAAGTATTGTTAAGATCACGTGGTATATAAAATGGCACTTGGGCGTGCCACGAAGTAGGTTTTGGGGACAATTTTGCCATGTGTGCTCGAAGACGTGTCACGTACTCAGTTATGTCCGCTGTGGTGTAGTCGTCTACCGGAGCAATAAACTGGCCAGGCAACAGGAGAGGTTCGCCATACACGAGCTCGGCTGGGCTCGCCTGCAGATCTTCTTTCCAAGAATTTCGAATGCCTAGAAGTACCAACGGAAGTGATTCTGTCCATTTTGACGAGTCGTGGCACATTATAGCTGCCTTCAGCTGTCGGTGGAGGCGTTCGACGATGCCGTTCGCGCATGGATGGTATGAAGTTGTGCGGAGATGTCGCGCGCCGATCATGGTAGTGAGCGCTTTGAAAAGATGGCTCTCGAATTGGCGACCTCTGTCGGTGGTCACTCGCGCGGGACAACCGAACCTGGCTATCCAACAAGATACGAGAGCAGCTGCGCAGGTCTCCGCTGTGATGTCTTGTAGTGGAACAGCCTCAGGCCATCTGGTGAACCTATCAATGATTGTGAGGCAGTATTTGTAACCGCACGACAACGGTAACGGTCCTACGAGGTCGATATGGATATGGGAGAACCTCGCAGAAGGGGTAAGGAATGAGGAGGGGGGAGAACGTGTGTGACGGGTAGTTTTACTTATTTGGCAATTTAAGCATTGCCTAGACCACTCTCTGCAATCCTTACGTATCCCTGGCCACACAAATTTTTGTGCGACCAGCCGTGCAGTAGCTGAACTTCCAGGGTGATTCCAGCCATGAATCATGTCGAAAACTTGCCTTCTGAGCTTCGGTGTGATGTACGGCCGTGGCGGATGGGTAGCAGTGTCGCAGAAAATCGGTAAGCCGCAATGTATCGTTGACAACTTCGTTAATTTCAGGGCCGAGCCGCGGAGGAGAAGTTCTTGCAGTTCTGGATCGTTTTCCTGAGATCTTGCAAGCTCTTCGTAGTCGAGTGGTACGGTAATTTCACTCACACGTGAGAGAGTGTCAGCGACGACGTTTTCTGGCCCAGGTATGTATCTTATATCAGTCGTAAATTGCGATATAAAATCTAAATATCGGAACTGCCTAGGTGAACAATTCTGTTTATTAGTTGAAAAGGCGAAAGTCAAGGGCTTGTGATCGGTATACACAGTGAAGGTTGCGGTTTCTACCATGTGTCGGAAATATTTTATAGCTTCGTATACGGCTAACAGTTCTCTATCGTACGGACTATATTTCTTTTGACTTTCCGACAGCTTGTGGGAATAGAACGCCAGAGGTAACCATACGTTGTTCTTACGCTGTTGTAGTACCGCTCCAATCGCAGAGTCTGAAGCGTCTGTAACTATCGCGAGTTCTGCCGAATAGTCTGGGTGAGCAAGAAGTGTAGCTTCAGACAATGATGTCTTACAGTCCTCAAATGCCTTAAGCAACTCTGGAGTGAAGGTCACTGGGTGAGAACCTTTGATTTTAGGTCCCTGTAGAAGTGAGTTTAGCGGCGCCTGTAGTTTTGCAGCGTTAGGGACGAATCTGCGATAGAAATTCTGCATCCCTAAGAATCTTCGTAGTTCTTTCACCGTCTTTGGGACAGGGAACTCATTTACAGCTTGGACTTTCTCGTCGAGGGGTCTGGAACCAGCGGCAGATACTTCATAGCCCAAGAATTTTACGACCTCTTGGCCAAATACGCATTTCGATGTGTTGATGAGTACACCGTATTGCTTGAGACGTTCGAAAAGGTGCCGCAGATGCTCTTCATGTTGTTTTCTGTCAGAGGAAAACACGATTATGTCGTCGAGGTACCCGTAACAGAAATCCAAGCCAGACAGTACTTCATCGATGAATCGCTGGAATGTTTCAGCCGCATTTCGAAGTCCGAATGTCATAAAAGGAAATTCAAACATTCCAAACGGTGTAGTAATCGCTGTTTTCGGTATATCGTCGGGATTTACACCGATTTGATTGTAAGCTTTCACGAGATCTACTGTAGAGAAGATTGAGCAACCTGAAAGCTGATGACCAAAGTTCTGTATATGGCGGATCGGGTATCGGTCAGGTATAGTCCTAGCATTAAGAGCTCTATAGTCACCACAGGGTCTCCAGCTGTCATCTTTCTTCTTAACCAGGTGAAGAGCGGAAGACCAGGGACTCTCTGAGCGTCGGGCCGTGCCAGCCGCCAGCATTTCCTCGAACTCCTTTTTGGCAGCTTGAGCGCGAACTGGATCGAGGCGTCGTGGCTTACATGAGACTGGCTGTCCTGGCGTGGTTCTAATATGGTGCAGCGTAGAATGTTTCGCTACACATCTCATACCTGCTGGTCTGGTAATCTCTGGGAACTCGCGTAGTATTTCGTGGAACTTTGTTTCGCCAGTCACTGCTTTAACTGAAGCGATGTCGTCTGAAGATCCCAAATGCTCCGAGATTGCAGCTACATGTAGGGTAGTGGTACCGTCGACCAACCGTCGCTTCCTACAATCAACCAGTAGATTATAGTGTCTCAGAAGATCTACGCCTATAATAGGTTTCGATACGTCGGCCACGGTGAAACTGTTGGGTTATGATGGAAAAAAGTAATTACCCAGGAGATGTTTTAATGAATTTATTTATTAAGCGACACCATCGTTCACATGACAACGAGAAGTAAGTGACACACACAGACAATATAGAGAATTATAAAAATATCTAATTACAATCCTCTTTGGTTTGATATTGGCGAAGTTTACATCTCCAACACTAGGCCTTAAACTAAGACAATATCAGTTACCTAACCTTCTAAGTTCTAGGCCTTAATCCAAAGAACACACTATATTGAAAATTAAACAATCATGAAACCTAAGTTACATGTAGGCTCCACTTCCACAAGTCTAATTAAAACAACTCTGTTATACATAGTGCCTCTGACATAAATATTATATAAACAGTACAATAAAAATAGTTTACAGCAGATAAATAAAACACGTAACAAAGAACCTATACTGTTATGTACACATAATCAAAGCGCAACCTATATCCTAGCTTATGTTTAGCATCTTGGATATACACTTCATATGTTTATCTTTACATAACGACTTCGTTAGTACATCTGCCACCATTTCTTCAGTACTTACATAACTAACATTTTTGTTAATTAAATCTTTGACAAAATGATGTCTTATATCTATGTGTTTTGTTCTAGAATGGGATAGAGTGTTACAACAAATCTTTTGAGCTGACTGATTGTCATTGAATAAACTTATGCTACATTCAACACCAGTACACTCCCGAATAAACGTTTGTAAAAACAAACCCTCCTTACAAGAGTCAGAGATTGCCATGTACTCAGCCTCTGCACTAGACAAGGCTACCCTTCGCTGTTTACGACACTCCCAAGATATAATAGATTTATTAAGAGAAAAACAGTAACCCGTGTATGACCTGCGATCTGACTGATCTCCACCCCAGTCGGCATCTGTATATCCCACTAACTCTAGACTACCCTTTTCAAAAGACAAATGATACCCAGAAGTCCCTTTTAAATACCGCAGTACCCTTTTTGCTGCTTTCCAGTGGCTTTCTGAATTACAATTCTTAAATTGACTGAGGTAGCATACACTATGAGCAATATCAGGCCTGGAACAGACTGCCAAATACATTAAATAACCTATAATACTTCTATAGTTGTTATTATAGTCATTATCTTCTGACTTTTCTAATTTCAAACCAACCTCCATTGGAGTCTGACATGGTTTACAATCTGACATATTAAATTTATCTAAAATTTTCTTAATATAAGACGACTGATCCAAAGTAAACTTTCCATCTAAATTTCTGGTAATTTTCATACCTAAAATGTGATTACTTGGACACAAGTCATTCATCTTAAATTCATCCTTAAGCTGTTTCTTAAAAATGTCTCGTTTTCGAGAATTCTTAATCGAGAACAACAATATGTCATCTACATATAAAGCAATGAAAACTATTTCTCCATCTTGATTATAGACATAAACACATTGTTCAGAAGACAACCTTCGAAAACCTAATTTATTGACTAAAACATTGTTTATCTTTTCATACCAAGCTTTTGCTGCCTGTTTTAGACCATAAATTGCTTTATGTAACAAATAAACTTTTTCCCTGTTTTTCCTATCAATAAAGCCTTCAGGTTGCTCCATATAAACAATTTCTGTTAAGTCACCGTTTAAAAATGCCGTTTTGACATCAAGATGTTCTATCACCATATCATACTGAGCAGCTAAGGCCAATAAAATCCTAATAGTTGAGTATCTAACAACCGGTGAAAATGTCTCATAGTAGTCTACCCCATACCTTTGCGTAAACCCTTTTGCTACGAGGCGAGCTTTATAACGTAATAATTCATTATTTAAACCCCTCTTTTTAGTAAAGATCCATTTACACTTTACAGCTTTATGCCCTTTAGGAAGATCTACTAATGACCAACACTTATTTTGTATAAACGAATCATACTCATCTATCATTGCCTTACGCCAGTGTGCAGCTTCACCACTACTCAATGCCTGCTCTGCCGTGACTGGAAAGTCATCGTCCCCCGTAGTCCCCACGAGCCCCGCAAACTCGACGGATTGATCAGCATCTTCAAATGTCATTGCTGACTCATCAGAATCAATGCTGGAGGAACCTGGAATATATGTAGGATCGGATGAGTGGTCTGTGACCTGAAAATCATCGGTTTCATTCAGACTAAATACAGTTTGCCTGCGAAGATTTCTGTCACCCGACATTTCATCACTCAACGGGACAGATGTGTCCAGCGACTGCTCTCCTGACTCACCAGGAGTCACTGAAGTATTCAACGGTATAGTACTATTTTCCATTGGTATTATACCAATACTGTCAGATACCACTTTATCACCATTTGACACATTTTTGTTTATGAAACTATTCTCGAGAAACACGACGTGCCTAGCCTTTATGCAAGTCTTAGGACAAGAAGGATCTACTAATCTGTAGCCCTTACTAGTATCACAGTATCCTACAAATACATACTTCTTACTTCTCGGATCTAGTTTCCTACACTTATCAGACACAGCGTATGCCAGACAACCAAAGACACGTAAGTGTGCTACGTTTGTCTTCTTTGAAGTCCACGCTTCCTCTGGAGTTAGTCCCATGACGGCTTTGGTGGGTGAGCGATTCTTGAGGTACACGGCTGTGTTTGCCGCCTCAGCCCAAAAATGTTTTTCAAGCCCTGAGTCCTGCAGCATGCACCTAACCTTATCCATGATACATCTGTGGCCTCGCTCAGCAACTCCGTTCTGTGAACTGCATTTGGGTATTGTAGTTTCATGTTTTACCCCACAGTTTTCTAGATACTCTTGAAAAACATGATTGACATATTCACCCCCATTGTCACTCCTAAGGACCTTTAGTTTCTTTCCCGTCTGATTCTCGGCTAAAGCCTTAAATAATTTAAATTTTTCAAAAACCTGAACTTTCCTTTTTAGAAAATAAATAAATGTTTTTCTAGAAAAATCATCTATAAAAGTTACAAAATAACGCATCCCACCTAGCGATGGTACCTGCATAGGTCCACATACATCCGTATGTACAAGCCCTAATAGCTCCTTTGACCTACTATAACTTTTCTTAGAGAACGGCAGCTTAGGTTGTTTGCCCTCAATACATGGAACACAAGGATTAAAAGTAGAAACATCATAATCCATACCTGTGACTAATCCATCCTTCATTAGGTTCATACTTCTGGAGTTGAGATGTGCCAGTCTCCGATGCCAAATCTCCTGACTTACTTTATGTCCGATGCCCCATGCCGCCTCAAGACCACCTTGTAAGCCAGCATCCGGTTCCCCATCCACACAGAAAGAAGTCATGGCCCTCTCTGACTGTCGCTTGCCTGCTTTGTAACAATCCAATTCGTATAGGCCGTTGTTACATGTAGCAGTAGCTACAACCCTACCTCCATCCAAAATCCTACATTCTGTAGAAGTAAATATTACCCTATATCCCTTTCTAGACAATTCACTTACAGATAGCAAATTGGTAGATAATGCAGGAACATAATACACATTACTTATTGTTTTGTAACCTAATTTCTTTAAATTTACACAAACTCTGCCTTTTCCTTCCATAAATATGCTCTCTCCGTTAGCCACATTCACCTCTGTAGACCTGGATCGCTCAAAGTCCATCATCTGATCCTTGCTGTTACACATATGGTTTGTACAACCGGAATCAACATACCAAATTTGACGTTTTGGATACACTGACAATGCTGTCAAAAGAGTACTGCTATCCTTCTTCGGCTTATCTTTTCCAACAGAATATGAACCCTTCATGGGACAATCCTTTTTCATATGGCCTGCCTTCTTGCATCTGAAGCACTTGTACACTTTCTTTGTAGCCAATGCGCTCACATCTGGTACCTCTTTGTCATCCCTACGCAACTGTTCCAGCATCAGTTTAGACTTCACGACTTCACTGGTCAACTTACTGTCAGAATTTTCTAGAGCCATTATTAGTGGGTCAAAATCGCTTGTTAGCCCACTTAATAAAATGACAGCAACAAACTCATCATCTAAAGGTGAACCAATATCAGCCAATTGTTGTGCTAACTCTGTGACTCTCGTTATGTACGCTTGCATGCCTTCCATCTCCTTCAATTTCACCCCAAAAAGCGATCTCAGCAACCCTAGTCTTCTGCATAGGCCCCTATCTTCATAAGCTTTTTGCAAACATGTCCAAGCTTCATAAGCAGTTTTAGCGTTGCGCACATGCTGCAAAGCAGACGGTCCAACAGACAGACAAATTTTCGCGAGTGCCTTTTGTTTCTTACGTTCATCTTTGCAATCTTCCGATTCAATGGTTTCGTACAGGTATTCGTGTATTAGGATCATCTTCATAATAAATTTCCAATTATTATAATCCTCCATCCCTTTTAATTTGTCTATTGGAATGCCCACTGAAGATCCTGAAACCCCTGAAGCCATTTTGTTGAAAAACGTAACTGACGTGAAATTTTGAAATAATACTTATTTCCACCAAAACACGCGAAAATAATAATTTCGACGCGAGACTAACGTCCTGGGCCCATAACCTGTTGGGTTATGATGGAAAAAAGTAATTACCCAGGAGATGTTTTAATGAATTTATTTATTAAGCGACACCATCGTTCACATGACAACGAGAAGTAAGTGACACACACAGACAATATAGAGAATTATAAAAATATCTAATTACAATCCTCTTTGGTTTGATATTGGCGAAGTTTACATCTCCAACAGAAACTCCAAGAAAAATCCCGTCTAAGTCCAAGATTGAGATGCAGTTGTATTGGTCCGTAAGTATGAATGATGCTACCATTTGCCGCGATGAGATCGAATTTTGATTGCGTAGAGGGCGTCTTTACGGCTGATCGTGGGAAAACGCACAAGTCTGAGCCAGTGTCCACTAGGAACTGCATTTTCGAGACACGGTCGGTGACGAAGAGACGGCCTGTAGAGGGAGGGCAGTCGTTGGCCGCTATTTCCGACCGCCCTGAGCGTTTTCCGTCGGGAATGTGCAAGGTTGCCTACACTTATTTGCCTTTGATCCGTATGTGTAGTGGTAATATCGACAGCCTCCGTGGCGTAGCGGTAGCAGACGCGGCCGCTGCGCAAGGTGGCGCGGGTTCGATCCCCGCACAGTGCAAGTATTTGTATGCATGAATATGAATACTTGCACTGGTCTGGTCGTGCCTCGGAAAGCACGTTAAGCCGTTGGTCCCGGTTGCCATACAAACATCTAGTGGCAGTCGTTACGGGTTGTTGGAGCCCTCAAAAGTCCAACAATTGGTCTAACTGCAATGCTTCGATGTCGCCTTCGGGTTGTGGAGGTCAGACGGCAGTCGCTTCACGGAAAATGTCGAAGGTTAGCCATTTCAGCAGTTGGACTGGTAAAGTGGACCCCAGACTCCAAAGCTGAAAAGGCTTCGGATGCGACTGGGATTAACGCTGAGATGATGATGATGATGTAGTGGTAATAACAATGTGGGTGGTCCTGCGGTGGCTGTCGTGGTCTCGAGCGGCTGCGTGAGCGGTAACGCTTGTTATAACGGGGCTTAGTATATGCACGGGCCCTATTATTCGTATTGCTGCTTAGGGCAGCCACTTGCTTAGTAAGTTCACTGACCTGCCTTGCTAGCTCGTCCAAGTTGTTGCCGGTGGAAGTGCTCGCCTCGGAGACTTGTGGCGTAGTAGGGGCGATCTCGTGCACCTTGTCCGCCAACTCGCCCAGTTTATCTATTGAAAGATCCGTTTGTGAAGCAATAACTGTCTGTATATTTTGTGGTAACCGACTGGTCCAAATGGTGGTAAGGAAGTCCATGGGAACCGAAGGGCCAGCCAGACTCTCTAAATGGCGCAGTAATTGCGAGGGCTTCCGGTCACCGAGCTCCTCGTGCATCAAAAGTTGCTTAGTGCGTTTCTCTTTTGACGCGGACAGCCTTTTGATCAGTTCAGTTTTTAATTTCGTATACTTGTCCTTCTCCGGGGGTCTAGTTATGACGTCCTTAACCTCTATGGCATACTGATGATCTAGCTGTGCGACCAGGTAACTAAATTTAGTATCTTCAGTGGTCACTCTCGAAAGCTCAAATTGGCACTCTAATTGAGCGAACCATAACGCCGGTTCTTCAGGCCAAAATGGCGGAACACGTACACCTACGCGCCATACTTCCGAATCAGTCATATTGAGAAAAAATAAAAATCGCTGACCGCTTGTAGTCAGTGGGGCCTCACCCTTTTTTATTATATTTTGTTCGTCGAAGGTAGGTGCAAAAATTTTGCTCCTAAGTCGAAATACATGCACTCTTTGTACAATTTCTAGGATGTGGAAGCTGAAGAAGAATACAGAAGATGAAAAGATGGAAGTTTTCTTCTATGTTCAAAGCGGGGTCACCAGTGTGGAGGTATGTAAGGTACGTTACCGGATTCCTAATCCTTCCTCCAACGTAGCAGCATCCACCGTGGCAAAGATGAGAAGCAGCAGCGGATAGCGAAGTCAAGCAGAAGAGGTGAAATGGTGAAGAGTAAGAATGATAGGATAAGGTAGGTAGTGGTTGTAGAAATAGCAGTTTCTTTAGCAACACTGTTTATTATGGATCACTATTGTAACAGAGTTATTAGTTCTCACAGTTTATTAAGTCTACTAGACGAACACACAAGAAACAGTTTGTATTAAGCCGAAATTATAGCTAGGTAGCCGGAGGAAAGCAACGAGCGCGCGCGGCATAGACTATTCGTAAGGAAGATATTTATCGACTGCCGGGGCGCTGCGGTAGGCGATCGCGTGGAGCCAGCGCGCACGCAGACATTGCGTCACACCGATGAGGCACGGTGCTACCGCCATAAGCGGAGCGGATGAAAGTGGCGGGCGACGATGGACAAGATATCCGCCACACCTGTATTTTCACTGAGTGCCAACATGTATTCATGAAAATAATATTTAATAAATTATTACCCCTGCTAAATTACAAAATTGATTGTTTGCCGACGTAGATACTTTTTTTGAACCATACAGAATTTCGACTTTTTCAACCGCTTAATACATTCCTTAAAAATATATCCTGCGGATTTGAAGACATCTTAGATTTTTAAGTCTTTAACAAAATGTATTTTAAAAATAGAATTCATAAGTTTTATGCGTGAGTGAGTATAGTGGTATTGGTATTGTAATTGATTAAATCAGATTTTAAAAAATTCAATTTCTTCGACCATAATTGCCAGTTACGTAGTAACGTATACGTAGAATTTTATTGTAGTATCAAATAAATAGAACCTCCTTTAATCGAAGGGAGTAATATCGAAGCTTTTCCAAGTCAGGTCAGATTATCTTTAAAGGAAAATGTATGACTTTATATATGTATTTCTGTCCAACCATCTCGAAGCAAATGCCTCACAATCAAACTTTTTGTCGTCCCACTGCCGGACACAAGCCTCCTCCCATACAGAGAAGGATTGAGCGTAATCACCACACTTTCTCAATGCGGTTTGGCGATTTCAGACTTAAAGTCCAGGTTTCCTCAAGATGTTTTCCTTCACCTCATAATCAGTCATTGGTGTCCAAGATATACATAGAAAGTACATATAACTTAGAAAAGTTACATTGGTACTTGCCTGACCTGGAGTTGAACCACTAGGCCATAACCATTAGGCCACCACACGTGAAAAATGCCTATTCCATTCTCATTTTTATTTGTCGACACGCAGTATGAGGAAACTTCTGCTATAATTAAATTATCTACCTTTTAGAAATGTTATTGAAACAATTGTTGCTAAAAGTGGTGAGATATAATGTATTATATTATATTTAGAGTTTATGGTTAATTTTGACTGCTATAAGTTAAAATAATTGTGAAAGGACTGCAGGTGATCAATGTCGCTCTCGTGCATTTTTGTAGCTTTCAACATATAAACTGACAAAGATATGGCACCATAAATGCTTCGCAGTCTGCGATGTAGACGATTTTTACGACGATCTTATAGGTATACAGGATATATAATATTCCGGTGCGATTTTTACGACTCTAGAGTTTGAATGATCTTACAAATCGATCAACATTAAAGTTTCATATGAATTTCGAACAGCAGGGTATTTGTGTAACTGATTTATCAGTAGCAATGGGTTTCATTTTGACAGTTCAACAACCTTCATTGTGTTATTTACATTGTTGAGCAGTTACATTTTTAAACAAAGGGAGCAATGGAATAAGAATAAGCTTCTAAATGATTCCAACTGATAGAAATAGTGAGTTACGCAATCAGGGTGCAGAAAATACTGAGAAAATACAACAAATACTTCGTAGCTTATAAAAAAAAACAATTTAGGGCTCATACACAAAACTGCGATGCGATGCGATGCGCATTCGCATCGCAGGAACTTGCGATGCGAATTTCTGTGATCCGATTTAGTGCGGAAAACCGTTTAGTAGGGTGACCATTCCTTCAAGTGTAGTCAGCCGTACAGGACGTGTTTTTAGGAAGCGTAAGATGGATCGCAACAAGATTATTACACTGCTGTTATTGTTAAATAGATATAAAAGAAAAAGAATAAATTTCCTAATAAATTTATTTTTATAATGTACATCGCTTGTGTCCCAAAGGACGGGACGCTCCTCAATTAAAGATATTAAAAAATCTATATCATATTCCGCCATTTTTTTATAAACAAAGAAGGTAGCGCAGGTGCCGCGCGTCTTTCTCTAAAAGCTGTCTCAGAGCGGACTAATATGGCGTCACCAAGGATGACGTAATATCGCAGGAATGTGCGATGCGAAGCAGATCGACAATTCTTGCGGTGCGTTCGTGCGAATTCGTAGATATTGCGATGCGATGCGAATTCGTGGTTTTGTGTGGGAGCCCTTATTCTTATAAAATATTCTTTTATAAAAATAAAGCTGTTATTAGATACTTATTGTGAGCTCATTGTTCCTTTGTGAATAATTTAGCGGAGCATAAACGAGCGCGTAGCTTCCTCAATACAACGTGGTGAACGAAGTCTTAGCCGTCTGCACCTAGGATTATTTTGAGGGGAAGACATGTACGTATAATAATAACCTTCTATACAAAGACCATGATGGAAATATCGCCTTTACGTTTCTGAGTATTCATTTTAAGTACTATATAATTAACGCTGATATTGGTAATCTTAAAGGAAAATTGTTATTGTTAAGGGAGACTATATAAGTTTATGTTACAATGATTTTGGAGTTAAGTTTTTGAGCTGCTAGATTTATGCTCGGGTATTGGAAAAATCTTAAATATATACGGAGGTATAAAAGTTTTCCCAAACACAGCATAAATATTAAACAAGTTTTTTCAGCTTAAGGAGCCACTCGATACCTCGTTCCAATGCAGAAACTTTTATATTTTCTTTGACTTCATAACGACTCTGCTATAAAAACTCCTGCATAATTTCCATTTCTCTCTAGCCGGTAAATATCAATACACATAGATGGAAGCTTCAATTTATTACAAGTACTAAGTACAAGTGGTGAATAAAAAACCGGCCAAGTGCGTGTCGGACTCACGCACAAAGAGTTCCGTACCATTGATTTATGAAATTAAAGGATTTAAGTTATTTGTATGAAAGATTACGCGGTAATAAGCGGTTTACGATTTACGAGGTATTAAAAAAACTACTTACTAGATCTCGTTCAAAACAATTTTCGTTGGTAGTTTTTATAGTAATGTACATCGTGTTTTTTTTTTTAGATTTTTCATGTTCTTATTTTAGAAGTTAGAGCGGGGGGCCGCCCTTATTCCACTTTGGAAGCGCCTGTCACGCAAACTATTCGGTTTAGAAAAAAAAAATTTAGAAACCTCGATATAATTTTTGAAGACGCCAATATATGCCCCACACGTATGTGTTTGATAAAAAAAAAAGTTGAGTTTCAGTTCTAAGTATGGGGAGACCCCAATATTTTTTTTAATTATTATTTGTGACACCTACCAAGTTTCAACAGTGTAGCTCTTATAGTTTCGGAAAAAAAATGGCTGTGACATACGGACGGACAGACGGACAGACAGACATGACGAATCTATAAGGGTTCCGTTTTTTGCCATTTGACTACGGAACCCTAAAAACTGATGTAGCGGTATGCACGTGCGAACAACGCGGCATACTGACATCACGCATAACGTGTATCTCGTAAGCGAGTGTACTGTGCACCTACAGTAAGTTATGCAATAAAGTTCAAAAGTGGTAATGCACTTTTGACCCTTGATTGTACATGGGTTTTTATATACTCGTATATTTATTACAATAAGTTAGCCAGTAGGCTAGCGTATTTGCACTTCGAGCGCGACCTACATTTGGCAGTGCATTAACATTGACGTATTGCAAATTCCTATATTCTATGAATATCATATTACATATTACTTTTAGTGCTCAATTAGACGTGGTTTGCATCGGACAACTTGCATTTTTATTACATGCTTTTTATTAGCTTCACTTGTATGTTTGCTTGCTTGCTTGCTTGTTTGGTTATTTGTTTGTTTGTCCGTCTCTAACTCTTTGGACTACGAGTGAGCGGCTCATTACTGTAAATAAAAATTATCAAACTAATTTGGGAGGAGATCCCCAGAAGAACGAGAGTAACCACTTTGGAATTTTTCTCGGTGGTAGGCCTCAACATCAGCCGCCGGTGTAAGTTACCACCCACCAGACCACCCACCAGACAAAGTCGTGCCGCCAAGCGATTCGTCGTGTTCCGGCATGATGTCTGGTGAAGCCGTTTGGAGGACGGGTCTGAGCAGTTGTGTTGCGATGTGTACTGGGTGCGATGCGCCAACTGTTGTTGTGTCGGGAGGTTGGTCCTGGAGGGTAGCGGGATCCGAAGCACGGTGCTCCGCTGGCCGACCGCAGGTAGTTGGGGGCCCAAGTAGTGTGCCAGCCACATACGAAAGGCTGCCCCGCCAACTGCGAAAAATCCCAGGGTGGCCCCATCGTGCCGGTTGGCGACCGGACGAGAGGACCCGATGGCGATCCCTGGGGGGGTTCGGGCGTCCCCGCAGTCTCCAGATCAATCTCCCTCTGGCCCAGCATCGTTGGTCGCATTGTTGGGTTTAACATTGCATCACCTCACTCAACTGCCGTCTTCCTTCCTATTCACTCAAAAAAACCAACAATTATGAAAAGGTCCAAAAAGAAAAGTAGGTGTGCACAGCGGGCGCACGTCCTCTCTTTCAAAGTGCACCTCTCTAACATTAGAGGTCTGCACTCCAATCTCTTAGCAGTACACCATCACCTTGAGACTGAGAAGCCGCATCTACTCTTCTTGACGGAGACCCAGATCAGATGTCCGCCTGATGCGGCATACCTCGGTTACCCGGGATACTCTTTGGAGCATCATTTCCTGCAGCGTGCCGGGGTCTGTGTGTATGTTCGCAATGACATCTGTTGCCGGCGTCTCCGTCACCTCGAGGACCCTCATTTTTCGTCCTTATGGCTGTTGGTTGACACTGGTGTGGACAAAATTGTCTACACCTGTGTCTACCGATCGCACAGCGGTGATCAGGAGACAACTCGGTTATTCGACCACCTCAGTGAGGCTGCTGACAATGCGCTACATCGGCACCCTGACGCTCAGTTCGTCGCTCTGGGGGACTTCAACGCCTGCCACCAGGACTGGCTCTTCCCATAGCAGAGGACCGACCACGCTGGGAGAGAAGCGCGAAACTTCGCGCTTTCTATGGGCCTTTCCCAGCTGGTAGAGCAAGCGACTAGGGTGCCTGATGTAGTTGGCCACACTGCCAACTGTTTGGACCTTCTGCTGACCACTGATCCGGACAGATGTGTTGTAACAGTTTCCTCACCGTTGGGAACTTCAGACCACTGTCTGGTGAAGTCTGTGTCGTCCTTCTCCCCACCAGATCACGACTCCCGTGGTGAACGGCGATTGTTGCGATACAGGTCAGCGGATTGGGATGAGATGCGCCACTTCTTTGCGTCTTATCTTTGGCAGCAGGTCTGCTTCTCTTCTAACAATCCGTCGAGCTGTGCGGACGCTATAACCGATGTGGTGCGTCAAGCTATGGAGTATTTTATCCCATTCAATGACGTGCCCGTCGGTGGCTCGGCTCGCCCATGGTTCAATGCCGATTGTGTAAAAGCTGAACAGCGTAAGCACACGGCATTTCTCGCCTGGGTTGACGCTCGTGACCGCGGAGCTCCGGATCTAAGCTCAAAGAAGAGAGCCTTTAACCGTGCTGCCAAGTCCTACAAGAAAGCGCTCAAGAAGGCTCGCTTCGACCGCATCACCCATATTGGCAACAAGTTATCTGCGCAGCCATCCGGTAGCAGATCTTTTTGGTCCCTTGCCAAGTCGGTTGAGGCGAACTTCTGTCGGTCCTCACTGCCTCCGCTGGTTAGGCCTGATGGAACACTGGCTCATACGGCGAGAGAGAAAGCAGGTCTCTTTGCTTCTCTCTTTGCCCATAATTCGCGTCTTGATACTGGCAGTGCTACTCCACCTAATTTACCTCATTGCGGAGCTTCAATGCCTGAGGTTCGCATTAGGAACAATGAGGTTCTGAGAGTACTGTGTCGTCTGGACGTGGATAAGGCTAGTGGTCCGGATGGTATACCAGCGATTGTTCTTAAAGCTTGTGCGCCCGAGTTGTCTCCTGCATTGACGCGCTTGTATCGCCTCTCATTTAGGACTGGTATAGTGCCCAAGTCCTGGAAGCTTGCTAACGTGCAGCCTGTGCCCAAGAAGGGTAGTCGTGCCGATCCTACCCACTATCGGCCGATTTCGATCACCTCCATACTTTGCAAAATTATGGAGCGCGTATTGAACTCGCGCCTCTTGGCATACCTGGAAGGTAACGACCTCCTCAGTGACCGACAGTACGGGTTTCGCCGCAATCGGTCAACTGGGGACCTACTAGTGTATGCCACTCACTTGTGGGGCGAGGCCCTCGAGAAGAATGGGGAAGCGATTGCTGTCTCCCTTGATGTCTCGAAGGCCTTCGACCGGGTATGGCACGCTGGCCTTTTGAGTAAGCTTCCAGCGTACGGCATTTCCCCTAGCCTGACTGGCTGGGTAAAAGACTTCCTGACTGAACGGTCCCTCCGAGTTGTTGTCGATGGATGCTCTTCTGAGCCCATGTCAACTAATGCCGGTGTTCCTCAGGGGTCTGTTCTCTCTGCAACTCTGTTCCTGCTGCATATTAACGATCTGCTGGTGCCCGGTATCTATGGGTATGCAGATGACAGCACAGTTGTAGAGAGATACCTGCCGGGTGCTCGGGCTAGTAGGGAATCAATCCGGTCCGAAAGAGAGGCCATGGTTGAGCGAACGAGTGTTGCACTGCAGGCAGTCTCCGAATGGGGCAATGCCAATCTTGTAGCATTCAATGCCGCCAAAACACAGGCGTGTCTTTTCACCGCCAAAAGGAGCCCGTTCACCTTGGCTCCGTCTTTTCGGAATGTGTCCTTGGAGTGTTCCGACCGCCTTCAGCTTTTGGGAGTTGAGATTTCCTCGGACCTTAACTTTTGGGCGGTTCATTGAGTCCAAGGCTAAGGTGGCTGCCAAGAAACTTGGCGTTATCGCAAAGGTCCGGCAGTACTTCACACCTGGGCAGCTTTTAATGTTATACAAAGCACAGGTGCGTTCGTGTGTGGAGTACTGCAGCCACATTTGGGCTAGTGCTGCCAAGTGTCACCTGGCCACTTTGGATTCAGTGGAGAGACGTGCAAAGAGGCTGATTGGTGACCCTGATCTAACTCGAGTCGGTCTCCAAAGCCTAGAGCACAGGCGTAGAGTAGCCAGCCTTTCGGTGTTCTATAGGATGCATTTCGGGGAGTGTGCGATGGAATTGCATGATTTAATTCCCCCATCTCCGTTCCACCAGCGGACGACCCGTCGTACGGCTGGTTTCCACCCTTACGTTGTTAACACCACTACGATCCGGACGAAGCGTTTCGCCTCCTCCTTTATACCGCGTACATTGAGGGACTGGAATAGTTTGCCAGCGGCGGTGTTTCCGTCGGACTACAATTTGAGTGTCTTCAAGGCTAGAGGGAATAGGCTCTTAATAAACTAGTGTGCTTTACCATCAACGACTGCGTCACTGGATTGCGGTCCAGCGCTAGTTTACAATATAATAAAAAAAAAAAAAAACCGACATAGCCCGAAGAATTGCAACACTAAAGTGGCAGTGGGCTGGACACATTGCCTGTAGGACCGATGCCCGATGAGGCCGACGGGTTCTTGAGTGGCGACCACGCACCGGAAGACGTAGCGTGGGTAGGCCCCCGACAAGGTGGACCGACGACCTGGGAAGGTCGCGGGAAACGGCTGGATGCGGGAGGCGCAGGACTGGTCGTCGTGGAGAACCTTGGAGGAGGCCTATGTCCAGCAGTGGACGTCTTTCGGCTGAAATGATGATGATGATGAATATTCTATGCATTTAATGTTGCATATTACTTTTAGTGTTCAATTAGACGTAGTTTGAATTGGACAATTTGTACTTTTATTTAGATTCATCTCGTTGAGCATTCATTGACATTTTCTGCATTTAAGTTTGACATTTAAAATTTGCTTTGACATTACTTATGTTATGGACGCAACCTACACAGAGTTTACCGCGCAACTAGCATACAAACAACTTCCTGACATCAAACGTCGGAAAAATGTCCGCCAGACACAACACTCGCCTGGTTGGAGGATCGTCCCTTTTCTATGGAGTATGACTGAACTTTATACCCTGCTTTTCATACCTCTACACTGAAATAGGAATGGAATTACGATCCGCTATTGAAATGGTGTTCATTTATAAAATCTCATCTCTTTATTAAGGACACGACCACCGTCTGTTAATAATCGGCTTATATGCTTCCCCCGTGGGCTGATGCAATGGGGACTAAGGGGCCGTGGGGGCCTACCCCCGTACATTAAGCATACTTCACACAGGACTCGAGAGGCTCGAGTGAAGATAATCTGACACTAGACTGTCTGCGATGTTATGGAACACAATGTTTGTGCTTGTATGTCATTTTAGAAGGTTTTATACTGCTTGAAAATTTAATGAGTGATTGTTTCAGCCATTTGTTGTACTCTGATTTAGTTGTGTAAGCTTTATTTGTCGTTTTATAGGCTTTTGTCAATAGCACGTTACTAACAAAAAAATCGTAGACCCTCTACGAAAACTGCTACGAGGTGCTACGAATTCGTAGTCATATTAAGGTTCTCATTAAATCAACCTTAGTTTGTACTTAACATTATAGACACTCCTTCAAAGAGCGTTTTAGTGTAGTAGTGTAAATAAAATGCAATTTCAGTCCGTATACAGCCTCAGTGTTTGCTATATACTAGGTAGGTAGGTAAGACGGAGCGCGCGATGGTTGACGCATCCAACTCGCAAGATACAGCACGTTGCTTATTACGTTTAATTTATTGCTTTAGCTCCTCGCATAGTTTATGATTTGGTTTAGATATAAGCTTCTGTGATGGTATTCAATAGTATAATGGTGCTGTGAGGTGTGATAACATATTCGCGATATAATTAAAGTTATCATGATTTTTTAATCTAACCGATAAAAAGCCTTTCTATTGAGAATAATTTCATAGCAACACCAGCCCAACAAGTCGTGATGGCCTAGTGGTTAAAACCGCCTCTCAAGTATGAGTGTGCGGGTTCGATTCCAGTATGAGTTTTAATTACGTTACTCGATCGTCGATATCGAGCGCGTTTGCCGCTCTCATTGAGAGTTCTTACAACCTTAAAGCGAGCCAATCGATGAGTCAAACGCGCTAGATATCGACGATCATGTTTCGTAATGAAAACTCATACTAGGCCTATAGGTCAGGCTAGTACCAATGTAACTTTTCTAAAGTTATATGTACTTTCTAGGTATATCTTGGACACCAATAATTGATTCAAAGGTGAAGGAAAACATCTTGAGGAAACCTGGACTTTAAGTCTGAAACTGCCAACCTGCATTGAACAATCGTGGTGATTACGCTCAATCCTTCTCTGTATCAGAGGAGACCTGTGTCCAGCAGTGGGATAATAAAAAGTTTGATGACCAGCCCAACATTAAATATTGAATCGCAAGTAAGTGAATGTCGCAACCCAATGCTGGGCATACACAAATAGGGGCGACATGTTATAGCCTCTATTTAGAGTGGATAGAGTGGTGCCATGCTGTCACATTCCGCCTAACGCAGGTCTTCACCGGACACGGTTGTGTTGAGAGTTTTCTGTTCCGGACAAGGCGGGACGAAACGCCAGGGTGTCACTACTGTGTGTGTCACCAATAGCATTGAGGACTGTACAATACAGAGGTACAAACGCTGGAAGTTTGCCCGGCTTGGGCGCCCCGCCCAAGTCCAACCACCATATCCTCGTTGTTCACACACACTTCGAAGACGCGGACAGCGCGGCGGCGGCGGCGTCGACTACGGGACCGGCCACACAAGCTTCATTGCATCGTCCGACACGATCGCGCGCAGTCATCCCTTTAGACTTTGGGTTATACTTGTGAACGATTATTTAAATATATATTATACAGTCCGCTTGCCTTAAATTTAATTTAATAACATCTGAGCCTTAACACTCGTGACTGGTCGATGGCAGTGATATTTTGCATCCGGCCCTGTTCCAAGTCATAGTACAAAGCGAGAATAAATGGGAGGCCGTCACCTCCTTCTGCGCAGCAGTAATGATAGCAAAGAAGGACACGAAGCGCGTGAAGGAGTGGCGACAGATCTCACCGCTTTCACTCCCCGGAAACACCCTGGACGTCGGAGATAACAACCAACTCCCGGCCATCGTAGACAAGAGGTTGTGGGTAGCGAGCCAAGGGTAAATCGGTAAGGACCAAAGCCGGGTCGACGGCGCGTTGTGCTCCACGCGCGCCTCAAAGCGTCCACCGCATCGTGATGTGGTCACAACAAGTAAAGGAACATGGGTGGCTTTAAGTCAGAAAAAGGCTGACGACGCCTACTGCCGCGCTGCAGGCGATGTTGGGACTGCCCCCCCTTCACCTCATTGTGAGGGAGGAAGCGACATTGGCTGCCTTCAGACTCCACCTATCGGGAACCCTGAGCAAAGACTCCAGGGTCAAACATACACGCCTGATGCTCGATGCAATCGAGAGGCGGCCAATGTTACAAGCACCCAATGACAGGGTACCAAAACAGTACTGCTTTCAAAAGCACTATCAGATAGTACTTGAAGAAGAGCAGTGCGACCACTCAGGACCGGAGGAGTTGAGAGTATACACCGACGGATCGAAAACCGATCAAGGAACGGGCGTTGGAGTGTTCTCACAAGACCTCAACATAAATATATCCAGACCGCTAGGGATGCTCAACAGAGTCTATCAAGCAGAGTGTGTGGGCATAACTCTGGCGGCCCTAGCCATAAAAGCCAGAGGAGTTGCGGACACGCGTGTCCGCATACTCACAGACAGTGCTTCCATCCTCCAATCCCTAAAGCAGGGATGCATCACATCAAGTCTTATACTTGAGTGCCACGATGCATTGGAACGGATAACCGTACCAAACCGCAACACTGTGACACTACAGTGGGTAAAGGGTCACAGCGGCTCACTGGGCAATGACGCAGCTGACGAGCTGGCTAGAAGGGCATCCAGCGCGTTGGTCAGCGGACCGGAGCCCATTGTGCCTATCCCCTTTATTCAAATACGCAGATGGCTACAAAAGCATACTTACGAACAAGCGGAGATCTGGTGGTCCTCGTCACCGGGCTGCAGGCAGTCCAGGGAGGCCATGCCATCCCTGGATGACAGGCTAACCAAAAGATTGCTGCGCCTGGATAGGAGGAACCTACGATTGATGACGGGGATCATCACGGGCCACTGCTCGCTGAATAAGCATCTCCACACAATAGGCATAACAGACAGCCCTCTGTGCAGAGCCTGCATAGAGGCTGACGAGACAGTTGCGCATGTACTCTTCGAGTGTACAGGCGTTACCCAAATCAGAAACGAAACCATAGGAGCACCAAGATCTTACACAGATGTTCTCAACAGGCTAGGAGACCTGATGGGCTTCTGGAGGGAGGTGGGCTGGTTGGAATAACCGCCAAAGGCCGCCATGGTCCACGCACAATGGTCCGCTGGAGGGACTGAGTGCGGAAACCAAACCAATAACATACTGACATACTGACAAAAGGCTGACACGACCTTCCGCTCTGGCCAGACCGAAAGAGATCATTTGATGATTTCCCACCGAAATATATAAGCGTTATAGGAGTGGGCGTATTCCGATACATACTAACATTATAAATACGAAAGTGTCTCTGTCTGTCTGTCCGGCTTTCACGCCAAAACTACTGAACCGATTATAATGAAATTTGGTACACAGATAGTCTAGAGCCTGAGAAACGACATAGGTTATATAACATCCCGCTATGACTAATAGGAGCAGAGCAGTAACAAATAACGTTGCAAAAACGAGAGCTAATTATTTTAACAGGCGCTTATTTTATATCAACTGAGCTCTTTATAATTTACGGGAACCACCGCGCGCTGTAAACTGAAGTCCACGCGGACGGAGTCCCGGGCAACAGCTAGTATATTATAATTATCCCGTGATGATGATTTTTCCAACCGATCTCATGGCGACTACTTTAACTCCTAGTCAGCACGTCGGTCAAGTACGCAAAGGTGGCTTATATAGCCAATCTTCGCTGAGAATGCTCGTGCGCACTGAGGGCGTGTAGATACAGACAGAAGATAAATAAGACAATTAAAATAAAGTACCTAAAGCTATGTAAAACAAAAACAAACCGCCGCGATAAAGGGCGTGAATGCCGCGGTAAAGCTGTATTGCAGCGGTATTGCATAGAATTTCTTATCAACGCAATTATAATTATTTATTTATGCAGTGGTTTTTTCTTTGATATTATTTCAAGGTTTTTCTTTGATTATTAATTCAACTTACACTTTTTGAGCGTGGTGTCCTATAAGAAGACATTTTTCTTCTTTTAATGAATAAATGAGAAAGTTAATATTGATTAAAATGGTTATATTATCTTAGAACTACAGCCTTTTTTATACTTTCTCATTAACAGCTGCTTACGTACTCGCTCTTTTTTTTTTTTTTTGGTACCTAACAATATTCTAAGTCTCACTGCTATAAATTAATCATATATTTACGGTTCCTCATTTTACATAACGTTAAACCATCAAAAGCGTTAATTTTAGTAGACATTCAGAGTACATAAAAGTTTTCCGTACACCTGTACATATACAACGTCGTTTTAACCATGAATATAATATAAACTCCTCTCGCAGAAGTCTGAGAACATTATAATGAAAAGTTGTTAAATGTTGTCGCTAGCGAACATCCTATATTTTGCTTTTATTTGCGCACATCTATCTGTATATTAGATTCCGGCTGTCGCTATGGCGACGCAGCTCGCCCGGGACCCGCCGCCCTGGGAAGCCAGGACGTGCCACTAATTCACCTGTCTCACACACACAGACGCGCACGCGCACACACACAGCGCCACTGCCTCACCTGGCTGGAGCGAGCATACACCGACAACATTACACGCTTGTATGCACACGGCACAACCTTGCAACTGCGTAATGCATCATAATCGACCTTATTCTGACAGGCGGAAAGATGAAAGTGTGGCGCTGCTGCAACGGCAGTGGCATAGCTTTTCATTTCGGCATACAATATAGTAGAGTGACAGCGAGGATGCGAGGTGCGGCCCGGGCATCGGGCCGGGAAACACTCGTTAAACCCGTCCGCAGCCAACTGTAACTGCACCGGAAGCGAAGCAGTCACCTCAGGGATTGCATCGGCGACCGGTGCTCGCGATTTCTGCCGCTTTTAGGCATTCCGTTTGCCGCTAGTTTCCGGTCTCAGTAGAAGCTTTCGAATGTGGAAATTCGATTCGAATGAGTTTACGAGTCGTCGCGCTTCGTGTTGTGAGCAGCATCTGGAATTTCTTGTGCAGGTTGGTGGAAACTTCCTTTATACGCTCGAGTTGCTATGAATGTAGTTATCGGGAAATGTTAAGACGGTTGTTGGCAAACATTGGCACTGCTCCAAGCCACTGTTACCTAAGAACACATCGGCGAAGTATTTGTGCTGCGACCGCTTGGACCCAGTGGCTCAGATAATACGATTTAAAATTCGGCTGAAAATTTAATATTGTGTTGTTAATCATTTAACTTACATTTAAAATATGCTTCATAGTTTAATTTAGGTTAAACTTATAGTTTACTTATAATATTTTAAGTGATGTTTTAGTTAATTAGTAGTTTTTATTTATTATAGCACATACAGCGATTACTGCTACATTTTTGAACAATTTATAAATCAACATGAATATTTAAATAGCCTTAAGAAATAGGTAAGTAAGCAACAGACATTATACAATATTAGCGTGCAATTAGTTAATTAAATATTTAAGACGACTTCCTCTCGACAATTCCTTGCTCATATTTTTACACATAGAGTGTCTTTGTCTTTGAAAAGTACGGATCGCATAATAAAAACGTGGGGAGTAAGTAGAGTCATTAAGAGTACAAGTTGGACTTAATGGTCGTTTTAGTACCGGACGGACGGTACCAGTAGCCACGGGAGGCTGTTCGCACATAATTGTATAATTACACTCTAATTTTTCTTATTAGGGAAGACGGGAGCTATAATGGAAGAAATTTATTACGCGGCTGCGGTGCTGGAGTTGCGGAAGATATCTTGTATTTTAATTGCTCATTTGTACTAATATTATATGTTCGAATGTAGGTATTTCTGGGTAACAACCTGTTCACATCTAAGCACTGAAAATCATCATCATCATCTCAGCGTTAATCCCAGTCGCATCCGTAGCTTTTCAGCTTTGGAGTCTGGGGTCCGCTTTACCAGTCTAACTGCTGATTTTGGCTAAACTTAGATATTTTCCGTAAAGCGACTGCCGTCTGACCTCCACAACCCAAAGGCGATATCTAAACATTGCAGTTAAACCAATTGTTAGACTTTTGAGGTCTCCAACAACCCGTAACGACTGCCACTAGATGTTCGCATGGCAACCTGGACCAACGGCTTAACGTGCTTTCCGAGGCACTACCAGACCAGTGCAAATATTCATATTCATGCATACAAATATTTGCACTGTGCAGGGATCGAACCCGCGCCTCCTTGCGCAACGGCCGCGTTCGCTACCGCTACGCCACTGAGGCTATCTAAGCACTGAAAGTATTCCGTTAAAATTTTGTAAGGAAGTAGAAGGGAAAGGACTTAATGTTTTTGTGTCAGTATAACCCGGGGGATAATTTCCGATACCCTCACGTATGAAATCGTGGACAGAAACTAACTCTGTATGTACAAGCCGATATTTTACTGGATGGAGATTGGATCTATCAGCTGGAGACAACATAATTAGTTTCCTGCTTCAAGAATTGCTGGTTCGTAAGATTCTTCCCATCAAAACAAAACTTCAGTTTAATTAATATTATTCAATATTTATTGTCTATTATAAGAACTATTTAATGTATTTAAAATAAACAGTTTCGAATTTATTTTTGTCATTTTATTTACAATGCATTATTTAACAGTATTATGCCATAGTCCGAAAAAAATATATGTGATATTTACCAACCCGTATTGAGCCCGCGTGGGATTATAGCCCACTCTATCGAGTAGAGGGCTGTTTCCCTGCTAGGGAACATTATATTGATCACCTAGTTGTATTAGCACATCTGCAAAAAAGTCAAATTGAGTTTATGAGATATCCTTAATATATTGACGCGTCTATACTAGTATCTCGAACCCGTTGAACACTGCGGTTGATTACTAATATAGACATGACTCTGTAAAATTAATTCATACATTAATTTCAAACATTTATAAGATCTTTGGTCCTTGTTACTGTAAAATATTAAAAACGTAGATGTTGCGATATATTACTAGGTGAGTGATATGCTGACTTGAGCATACCCAGGTGGGGGCAGGGGGAGGCAGTTGCCCCCCCCCCCCGGAAATCTCGCAGAATATGTATGAAGCCCCTCCCCTAATTATTAAAAGTACAAAGTATAAACGAGGACTTATCTGTAACTTTTAAATAAACCACGCAGTAGACAATGTACGGTGCAATTACCAAAAAACCGCGTGCGACTGTACGCACAAAGATAAGATTACCCACTTCTCCACCCACTCTAACAATTTGACTTGACTCCCTCCCCCCCAGGCCTGACTTGCCTTCTGCTGGGTACGTCAACCTAGGAGAGGTTGACGTACCCAGCTTCTGCAGCATACATGGGCGTCCATGTATGCTGATAATGAAGGCCAATGCAAACATAATAGTCTGTATCCCAGCAGTGAGAACATATTAAGGCTAATCACAATACTCTGGGTACTTCCAGAGTCTACGCCCCTTTTGCATTCTATTCTCTTTATGGATAGATAACGTCCTGAAATCAAAAAGAATTGGCGCAGCTGCAAGCTGATACAAACCGCAGACACGATGCTAGCGAAAGTTCTAAATTGCACCATTAATTATATTTTATATGTAATTTTAGATACTACCTACATTAAATTTCCTATTTCCAATATAGAAAAAAAATATATAAAAGAATAGATTTCTATTTCCTCAAAATGAATTTCTGTCTTTACTTAACCATGAATGTGACATAAAAAATAATGAATAGGTTTGAATTGTAAAGAAATGACTCTTCAATTCCCAAGACAAGACCAATTGAAAAAACATGTTGTTGCTAGCTGCGCCCCGCGGGCCGCGGTTTCACCCGCATGAATAGTATTGACATAAAAAGTAGATAAAAACCTATTCTCATGCCTAGCGAATGTATATACGAAATTTCATGAGAATCGGTCAAGCCGTTTCGGAGGACTATGGGAACGAAGACTGTGAGACGAGAGTTTTATATATAATAGATATTGTATTTAGAGGCTTTGTAGGAGGATAGTAGTAATAAAAAAAATCCTAAAGGTTTTTTTTTTAAACTGGGTGTCACCCACGGGTGACACTGGGCATTATATGTATATATTAAACATATATGTAGTTTATAAATGATAGATTTGGGAGTTAAAAATTGCAGTAAAGAGTTATGTTATATTGATCAAAATTTTATTATACTTAATTATAGTAATAATAATAATAATAATAAGTTTATTTCATATAAAATTGTCTTACATTACATGTCAAGGAGTCTCCATTTAGGCATAGAGATGCCTGTAGTTGAAGGCTCCGTTAATTGTAAATATGAAAGCAACAAAAATGGAAACGAGAAAAATAACAATAAATAACAAAATGCTAGTAATTGTATGAGTGCGTGCGTGTGGAAGGTGTGTGTGTGTGTGTGTGTGTGTGTGTGAGAGAGAGAGAGAGAGTGAGTGAGTATTTGCGTGCGTGAATAAATAAAAGAAATGTTTCTGTTCAATTTAATTACACTATTAGGTCACTGGTTGCAAAAGTCCCTCTGTAGCATCGTAACTTAAATTATGTAGCCAGATTGTTAATTCTTTTTTGCATTGCAATAATTTTTTATCATAGACATATATGACTTTATTAATCTTATTATATAAAAAGGATGAGCGTTTTTTGAATTGCCTGCTAGCAAATTCGGTATTAGTTTTGGGAACCTTTAGTATGCAGTATTTATTTCTTTTTTTTAGTATTTTAGCATCGTATGGTGTCTCTTTGTGCGTTTTGAGCATAATATGTAGTATGTATAATTTTCTTATTGATAGTAGATTACATAATTCGTAAAGCTTTTTAGTAGAAAATATTCTTTTTTTGAAGTACATCACTTTAATTATCGCTCTCTGGGCACGTTCTAATTCAAGAAATCTAGATTTCACTGCTCCCCCCCATATAGATATGCAATATATCAAAACAGACTGGACCAATGATACATAAATTTCATTTAATAAATTTCTTTGATTGTCATTATTTTTATTTTCATTTATTCTCCCTGGTACAACACATCTCAACTCCCTGAATATCCAGATCAGTTTGCGTACTCTGGTTATGACCTGTTCTAGCTGAGGATGCCATGAAAGACGCTGGTCAATGATAACTCCTAGATACTTTGTTTGGTTAACTTGTTGGATAATAGGGCAATTGGTGCAAGTTTCTGTAGTAGTTTCACACATATGGATTCTTAAATTAAATTCTTTTTCTGGTTGAAATTGATTATAAATATTAAAACAAATGTAGTTGGTTTTGCTAGTGTTCAAAGTGAGAAGGTTTTTTTTTAACCAAGTTGTAATAAGAGCTAAACCTTCTTCTGCACAGTTTTTAACTTCATCCCATGTTTTACCTGAGAAGACGACAGTTGTATCATCGGCGTATGAGAATACTTTAGCATTATGAATCTTCATGTTGCAGAGGTCATTAATGTAAATTAAAAAAAGTGTGGGTCCTAGTACACTTCCTTGGGGTACGCCGTATGACACATCCACATCCTCACTGACAGTTTTATTAAGTTTCACTTTTTGCATTCTACCGGTAAGATAATCCTTAAAAAGTGCAAGTGGTATTCCACGAATTCCAATTGCTTCAAGTTTTTGTAGAATAATGGAAGTAGAGACGGTGTCAAAAGCTTTTTTTAGATCCAGAAAGGCAGCCATACATTTGTTTCCTTGGTCAAGTTGTTCGGTTACTAAAGAAGTTAATGCTATTACAGCATCTTCAGTTGACTTTTTTTTGTCTAAATCCAAATTGGGAAGGTGACAGAATATCAAATTTATTTAAATACTGCAGGAGACGGGTATTTAACAGTTTTTCTATAATTTTAGAAATTGCAGGTAAAACGGAAATAGGCCTATAATTGTTGACATCGTCTCTATCACCACTCTTATACACAGGTGTTATAATGGATTTTTTTAATGTGGCTGGAAAAACACCTTTTTGAAAGCATAAATTGGCTAGATGCGTGATAATTGGTACAATTTCATTTTTAGCTAGTTTCAAAAAACCAGTTGGTATATTGTCCCATCCGGGTGCACTGTCAGATCGTAAGCTCATTAGCGTAGTAAAAACTTCGTGTGGATCGGTATCTAGAAGAACCATTGAGCTTGATAGCGATGGCGTTTTATTAAGGAGTTTACCAGACAAGTCAGAGCCAGATGCGATGCTCTGGGCCAGATCTCTGCCTATACTCGCAAAACATTTATTTATAAAATTAGCAGACTCCATGGGAGATGATTTAACCTGTAACAATTCCAGGCACTCTTTTCGTGGTTTATTAGTATAAGTGATGTTTTTTATATTTTTCCAAAGAAGTCTATTGTTTTTGATAGCACTAGTTATTTGTTCCCTATTATACTTTCTTTTTAGCTTTTTTATGAGATTATTGCAATAGTTTCTATACCTTGTATATGTCAGTTTGGCAATTTCATTATGCGGATCATTTCGCGCCTTTTGCTGTAAAGCATTACGATTCCGAATACATCTCAGAATACCTGGTGTTATCCAGGGTTTTAATAAACGTTTACTACTTGGTACGGTAATAGTACGTGTATTAGCAGTCAATGATTCCGTTATTTTATCTATTAAAGATATTATAACCACAGTAGGGTCATCAATTAATAGAAGTTCAGTTAAATTTTTATTTTGCAAGCATAGGAGAGCATTCTCAAAGTCTATCGTTGTTTTATTTTTATATGTAGCGATTTTGTTTTTTGTTTTTGCCAAGGAAAGAAAGGTGGTGTAGTGATCTGTAATGGTAGTGCGTAAGATAGCTATAAAAGCAGATATTTTTTTTGGATTAATTTTTAACATAAAATGATCAAGACAATTTTTTTCCCTAGTAGGTAGTGTATGCCCAGCCAGAATTCCGTATGATGATAACACAGTAAGGTAGTTTATTCTATTTTTATGCTCGTAATGTTGCTCTGTTTCCCTAGATATCAAGTTAATATTTATGTCTCCTGTAATCACAATGTTTTTTTTTTTGTATATTTAGTGATTCTAAATGTAAGCTTAAAGAGTCAATAAAATTATCTGCGTTTAATTTTGCAGGGGACCTGTATACACCTAAGACAATGTTATTTAGTATATCAATTTGTAAGCAGGATGCGTGTAAGAGCTCAACTTCCGTAACTTTATGTTTTAAAGACTTTTTCACATACGCGACGACTCCATCATTTTTATTTGTGAGGTTTGTGGTATAATAACAGTTATAATTATCTAGTTGCGGAATTGGTTTATTTAAATTAAGTTGGCATTCCGTTAATATACTGATATCTGGTTCAAATTTAAGACTAGACAATGAAAGTAAAAAGTCGTCAAAATTGCAGTAAATGCCTCTAATATTTTGGGAAATTATAGTCAAATCATTATTCTGAATGGATATGTGTTTGACGAGATCTGTACAGTCGCATGTGACCGATTTAGCAAGCTGTATATTGTCTATATCTTGTAGTGTCTGTAATGAATTACACGCGGTAGCCATTTTTACCCGACTACGGCAAAGCAAAAGGAGGGTTATGATTTTGACAGGCTATGTATGTATGTATGTATGTATGTATGTATGTATGTATGTATGTATGTATGTATGTATGTATGTATGTATGTATGTTCATCTGTTCCCTCGTAACTTCTAAACTACTTATCAGAATTCGACAAATGATATATCATTAGAAGTGTCTTAATTGTCCGCTGGTTATAGGCTATATGGGGTTTCACAAAATTTACTGTAGCGCCCTCTAGCGGACAAAACATACAGAGTAAAAAACTAAAGTTAAGATAAATATGCCGTGTTTGGTATCATTTGAAAGCCCTTTACTTGTACATTTTGAATATATATATATATTGCTAGCATTTGCGTGTGACTTTACCTGTATTCATGGGCTGGTTGCATATAATTCACATCTTTTCGTTCATAGCTTCTTTACTACTTATCAGAATAAGACCACTGCATTACCATTAGAAGGGCCTTGATATTCTGTTAGTTATGAGTTATAAAGCTTGTCACCAAATTTAGTATTGCACCCTCTAGCGGACAAAAAGTTCTATGTTAATATAAAATTAAAATAAATATACCGTGTTTGGTATCACGTGAAAGAGCTTCACGAGTGCTTTATGCTTGTATATAATTACAAGAATACTTTAATGATGTTAAATATGAGCGATAAGAGTAAAGCGCGGATCACGGGAACTGTGAATCGCTTTATGCAATGTAGAGCAGTGTGAACATTATTAGAATATGTAATGCACTAATGAAAACGACATAAGCTGGGAGTAACTCCACGCGGTGAAGGCGGAAACAGTTTTATAACTGGCTAAATCTCCCATAAAAAGGCCTCTGCGCTATATGCCTTCGGGCTTATGTTGTTATATGTGCGTGTAGATGTAATATGTCAAGTACCTAGTTTTTAGTTCATCAGTTTAACTTTGTTAATAATATGCGCCACAAATACACTTTAACACCAAAATAGTACAAATAAAAAAAAGTTAAAAAACTAAAACCCAACTACGACAAAAAACGACGCTGTAAAAGTATAAAACAAGATTTTCAGAATACTGAACTGAACAAAGTTGCTAATGTAGTTGCAAGTAAATGGACACAGTAGTAATGTCATACAATACTATTCTGAAGTATGCAACATTCATCATCATACATTAGGTAGGTATATGTAACGTGTGACTACGCCTCTCCAAACATGAAAATTTATCTCTACATAGTGAATGTTGCATACTTCAGAATAGTATTGTATGACATTACTCCTGTGTCCATTTACTTGCAACTACATTAGCAACTTTGTTCAGTTCAGTATTCTGAAAATCTTGCTTTATACTTTTTCAGCGTCGTTTTTTGTCGTAGTTGGGTTTTAGTTTTTTAACTTTTTTTTATTAAAATAATAGGTAATTCTTGTCCTTGCTGGCCATTGCTTAAAATGTGTATACTGTATCAGTGTTCTTGCGCTTGTCTTATGTGTGTTAGTGTTTGATAGGGCATAATATGTCTTTAAAGAGTGTCTAATGTAGAAGTGTAGTGTTAAGTGATTGAAGTAATTATGAGTATTTTTTTGTTTCTTGTAGATGAGTTTACAATAAAAAAATATAAAATTTTTGCTTGAAGAAAATAAATTAATTAGAATTATACAAATCATAACTACAAAAGGGTAAAAACGGTGAAAATTACGGTTTGTTTTGAATGCTGGTGAGATCATGCTCCGACTTGATCTGTACGCGTCTGTTATCATTGAGACGTAGAAAAACTGTTCCACGAAAAATCCAGCATGCGTAGCTCTTTGTTTTAGCAAATTCCCGGGCTTGAGAAAACAATTTGGCAGTCTTTTTTGTGACACACTCAGACACAAATATGGGCTTTCTTTCTCCTTTAAAACACAGATGTTCTGTATGTAGCTTATCATTTAATTCTTTGCCTTTGTTGAATTTTTTTGTAGCTGTTAGAACCTTTTCTTTCATTAGTACTGAAGAAAACTCAGTGATGATAGTACCTGTGCCATTTGACTTTTCATGTGGCTTTATTCTGAAGATATCTTTGATATCAGTATCCTTAATCTCAGCATCAACTATCTTGCCCAGGTTAGAAATAAATTTACTAAGGTCCTCTTTTCCCTCAAACTTATTCTGGTCGGAGATCAGCTTTGGCACATTTCGAATTTCAATTGTTGTGGAACAGCTTTTCCCCTCCAAATAATTTACCCGTTCCTCCAACGCAATAATACGTTTCTTGTCTTCCTTCCTCTCATTTTGCAGCGAATCAATTCTGTTCAGGGCCAAGTCGTACCTCTCTGATAAGAAACTGATACTTTCCTTAATCTCTTCACTCTGTTTCTCTAAGGCCGTTTGCAGCTCTCGAAAGCGTAAATGTTGTTCCGCCTCCAGAGAACTGAACAGAGTACGCATTTGTTGCATAACATCACCCATACTCGTGGCATTCGCATTTTTAGTATTTTTAGTTTCAGGAGGCGTTTTCAAAGCTCGTCTTTTTTTAGTCCTGAGGGACATATTATCATGCTCAATTTCTTCCAAATCCTGCTCAGGTTCATATTGCAATACATTAGTTCGCTCACTTGTATTCTTTTTGCCCTTTTGTGGTGGACTGCGTTGGACCGACATAGCCAGCTTGGTTCAGAATCACTTAGGTTTATAGAGAAGGTATGAAGAGGCAATGGAATGCAAAAACGTTCGCGTGTAAAGAAGTGGTCGATGCTCTAGTTCCTTACTCAGTAGGTCCCAAGGCAAGACAGCCTAGTAGTGAAGCATTGTCCAATGTACCCGGGACAGAAAGCACTGCACCATAATCAATTATCACGATTGATGTTATTAACAGACACACTCTTCACTGTCTGCAACAATTCCTTTGCTTTATTTATATTATTACAACAATATTTTCATTATTACCAAATTAATTTATCCATTTGTCACTTGACAGTTGAATACTAGATTTTGTCTTGATGATCTATGATTAGGGAAATTTTGTTCCTTGTGTGGTAACACTGATTGGTAGTTTTTATTTTTCTTGAGTAGCAACACTACTGTTGGCAACGTCACTGTCACACTGGCGTAATGTTGGTATTAAACCGAGACGAGTCTATTGTCTATGACCGTAACGAATTTTAGGTTATAATTCCGATTGATTGACAGCACTAAATCATCAGATGTAGGTGACAACAGTTCAACGCAATACTGTTACTCGTTGATAGATGGCGCTATTTAATTTTTTTTTGTATCTGTAATTGTATGACTTGTGGTTTAAAAAATGACGGTTTGAAATTTTTCCACTTCTCAAACACTTGAATTAATGTTTCTTTTTTTTTTCATTAATAAGATTGTAATTGCCAACAGAAAGGTAAAACTGCGGCAAAATATAGTTCACGACACACTGTAATGTTTATTATCACTGTTTCTTTATATAGTCACCGACAGAGGTTTTACCCAGAATTCACATACAAAGATGTTGCAAACCTTATCTAGCAACTATTGATCGTTTATTCACAATTTAGTTACACTTTTAGGCACTTTTATGGTGATTTACTATTTTTAATAAATTTAAGTACGGAGCTAGTTGTTTACAATAGCGGTGGCGCCACCTACCCTCAAAAAAGTAACAGTACACTTATTTATTATGGAATTTGTACCAACATACCTATATTATATTTTCCATACATTTTCCTTGTACGTTCGTGGCAGAAGCCACAACGTCTCTGAGAACAATTTTTTACAAAATGATCTCCTGCAGGACCTCCAAGCCTTATTTCATTGGAAAATTATTGTTGAAATATTTACACACTGAAATATTTACGAACTTTTCAAACTTATCATTTTGTGGTAAATTTGTGTTATCACATAAATGTAAATACTGCTGTATTTAAAAAAATCTATTACGTCTTATGCTAGAAGAGACTAATTCTTTATATTGAACTATTTCGTGGTCATACAATAATTCAAAACAATCTGTGGCACTCATTTCATCTATACAGTTGCTGAAATCTTCTTCGTCAAAGTCATCTTTTCCACACGATGCAAACTGAGAAGTATTACTGTACCATTTCTTTACTGTAACGTCTTTCTTCTTCTTTTTCTTTGCTTTGGGTCCAGTCCATTCTGTATCTTCAGTTGAAGAATCCGTTTGATTCTCATCAATAGCTCTAGGCTGCAATTCCACTGCTGATCTTAGCATTTTCCCGGATAATTGAACAAAACTGGCAGTATTCTCATCCCCACTGTCCTCATCAGTCATCTGACCATATAGGGGAGGAAACAGTATAATGTCGCCCGGATCATCTCCATGTTCCAACTCTTCAACAATCTCAGCCAAAGTCAACCTAAAAGAAGAATAACAAACTATATGCAATTACCGCCAAATGAGTTTTAGTTCAAATATTGCGAAGTGTCACCTACAAGTGAAACTCGAACTTTGGACACATATTGCTATAATATTTTTTTTTATTCATGCAATACACTTATCACATCAGTTTGTTTACTGAAAAACTACATGCAATAAGAAAAAATATAAAACTCACCCTTTTGACATTTTATATCAGTTTTTTCACAACAAGCCACTCCCACGCCGATAAATTAAAAACCGTTAGAAACAATTGAATTGATTTGATAGTTAGCACAACGTCTGTGTTGCCACAAAAAACCATGAATACTACAATTTAATAAGATCCTAAAAATAAAAATTTGTTTAATCCATACTAATATTATAAATGCGAAAGTAACTCTGTCTGTCTGTCGGTCTGTCGATCTGTCTGTCTGTCTGTCTGTCTGTTACGCTTTCCCGCTTAAACCTCTCAACTGATTTTGATGAAATTTGGCACAGACAATCTTTAGACCCTGAGAAAGAACATAGGCTACCTTTTATCCCGGAAAAGTTTGATATTCCCGAGGGAAATCTAAAAAGCGCGATATAACCGAACTCCACGCGGGCGAAGCCGCAGGCGGAAAGCTAGTTTGGATATAAAGATAATTGAGATCTGACGTGTTTTGAAAAAGAAAACAGCGGAATACGAAACACCTTTTGTTCAACGTTTTTGTAAGTAAAATCAGCCTGAGTTGCAACTGTCCCTTTCGCACTTTACGGGGAAAGGTTGAAAGCGGCGTGACGGCAATAGTTTCTTAAAATACCTATTTCTCAAATTCTTCGGCACTAGAGTCCACTCTTAAGACTAATTTACTCGGTGCAATTTAATTGCCTATGACTTCAATAAAGTTGAAGCAACAATAAAATTTGCATTGTCTAAACACCATTTAGACGATGCAAGTCAACAAAAATGATAATCTACAATAAAGATATTACCTGCGTAGCGTCACTGTTAGAGATGAAACAACGCAAAGTATCTGCGAACTTCCATTTATCTCTCGTATTACTTCACCAGTACCAAATATTTTAAATTCAAAATTAAAAATCAAAAGTCATTCATATTAGGCTGATAGTCAGCACTTTTTGAACGTCAATCTTAAATAAGACAATCCCCCAAATCGCTCTCCCTAGAAGTGGCGGAACAAACTCCCCAGATTTTCAAGAACTGCAAGTATACTAAAGGTATTCTATAGGTACTTAAAAATATATAATGATAAAATCAAATTCAATTAAAATAAATATTTTATTATATTTTATTTTTATTTATTTTATTTTTTTTTATATTTTCTAAATATTTTCTATGAAATTGTATTCCTCTATTAAAATTTGAAACAAAATTAGCGACCAAATTAATACAAATTAAGTCATATTGAAGAGATGACGTCACTTGAATCAAGAAGATATTCTTGGAGCTAAAAGAATATTAGAAGCTGGCTGGCTATAGAGCACGCACTCGCATTACCACACGCAGATCGTTACATACCCATCACTATCAATACCACCACCGCAATGATGCTCAAGGTTTTGTCGCTCTTTAGGGTTTCTTATTTGGTAAGCCATTAGATATTTTAATAAATTCAAAATCCGTGCCCAAAACCGCTACAAGCACCACCCATTGAGAACTACAAACTTAGGACCCGTTTACAAGGGGCTTGTAAGCACAGAAATAGGACAGAAAATATTACTTTATGTCGGCTTATTTAATGGAGACTAAAGAGGCCACCTTATCATCATCAACAACAACCTTTTTATAGTCCCACTGCTGGGCACAGGTCTCCTCTCAAACAGAGAAGGATTGAGCGTAATCACCACGCTTGCTCAATGCGGGTTGGCGATTTCAGATTTGAAGTCCTTTCCTCAAGATGTTTTCCTTCGCCTTGTAATCAGTCATTGGTGTCCTAGATATACTTAGAAAGTACATATAACTTTAGAAAAGTCACATTGGTACTTACCTGACCTGGAATCGAACCCGCACACTCATACTTGAGAGGCTGGTGTTTTAACCACTAGGCCAGCACGACTTGAAGAACACCTACGCCCACTAATTTAAAATATTCAAAATCCACTTACTCGTTTTAGCGACAAGTAAAAGTCAAATACTTGTCAAAATGTAGAGAAATGAGAAGTAGTTATTAACAGATCAACCCGTAAACAAAATTCTTCTAATATTGATAGACCTCTGGACGTCAAAAGTCCATATAAATCCACATGATTTTAATCAGCGGAATTCATTGGCGGAGTTAAGCTATGCATGTCGCGGCTGGTCCATGGTTGGGTGACTATCTTTACATACTAAAACCCCTCCAATCCTCGGAAAGCACGTTAAACACAATGATATCTGAGACCAACGTCTCAGATATCATTGTGTATCTTTGATAATCATTACGTGTCAGCAGAATCCCGAAGATCTGACAACCAGTCTGACCAAGTAATGTCGCTTTACCTAGTAATGCGGTGATAGAGATAAGATAGAAGTCGCTCCATGAGAAATACAGGTGTACGGCTGTTTCCGTTTAGATTAGAAGCTGATCAAACTATACTTGGGAAAACGCTAAGCAGATGATCATACATATGCTGAAATTACTTAATCGAATGTTGCCACCTTTTTTTTTAATAATTATAAACTAATGCTTGACCGCAGAAGCAATCGTTGATGGCAAAGCGCGCTAGTTTATTAAGCCTGAATAGGAAGGAAGACGACAGTTGAGCGAGGTGGTGCAATGTTTAACCCAACAACACGACTAACGATGTTGCGTCAGAGGGAGATTGATCAGGAGACCCTCCACGACCAAACTCCCGACACAAAAACATTTGGCGTATCGTACCCGGCACACATCGCAACACAGCTGCTCAGACCCATCTTCCGTATGGCTTCTTCAGACATCATGTTCATCTCATCTCAATGTTTAAAAACATTTATTGTATATAATTATTTTAATTTTAGCATCTTGGAGCAACCTGTACCTACACAAAGATCATGTAGTGCAGGGGTCATTTGGCGAGGTAATGGATCATAACATCGTGTCAATGAAATTAAAACAAATAACGCGCAAAGAGTAAGGGAATTGAAGGAAACAGCGAGCCCTATGTCGGCGCGAGAGGCGCGAGCGGTAGTTTTCAAATTACGAATTATTTTATGTTGGTATAATTTTTATGATTACGAGGGATGCTTTTTAAGTTTTGTCGTTTGAAGAAAAAACCCAACTACACGAACACGACGAATCGTTTGGTGGCTAGACTTGATCTGGTGGGTAACTTCTGCCGGCAGCCCCAGCCGATGTTATGGCCTACCACCGAGATGACAGACATTCGATAGAGACACAATATTTGACCATAGGTAATCCTCATCGTCTGCTCTGTCACCACCACATATAAATCCATTTGAGTACGCGTCTGTAGGATATGGTTCAAGGACATTGCCAAAAATCTTTTGCACTAAAACACAATTTGCATGAACTCATGTTGATCATGCTAAATCGGTTCGAACGTATCACATACCTAACTGATAAAAGACGTCTGTTATGTGGAATGTATGATGTGAGTTAAAATCAAAATCTACCGATTGTATGCAATAAAAATCATTTATAGTTATGTAGTGGTACTTATGTACAAATGCGATAAATAAGCAACGCTTCAAATTGAGGCCAGACAAATTCTACATCTCGGAAGCAGAGTTTACCGTGCATCTAATGGGTGTCTCAATAAGAGCGAACTTTTTCATTTTAAAATAAAAACAAGTATTTTATGACAGAATTGTGATATTTTTATTGTATTGTAAAGAAGACATGTTCAGATTAAATATGGGATAAAATATCCATCAAATGGTCCCCACGGCTACGAAATTAGGCCATTACTCTTTTAATGAAATTTTACCCTGTTCCTCCTACCTCAATAGTTACCATCAAGCTCAGGCAGGATCACTGTCAAAATATTCGTTAATAACATAAATACGAGATCAACATTTTTAATGCTTAGGAAAATATGCTTAATAAAATTTCACAGTAACTTGTATTTGATATGTGTAGTTAAAATATTCGTAGGTAAGTATTCATTTATTTTAATCTTGCTGCGCGTTTAGCATCACACATAAATATAAATGCGAATGATTGTGAGAATGTATGGATAGATGTTTGTTACTCTTTCACGCAAAATCCACTGAACGGATTTGGATTAAATTTGGCATACAGATGGCTCATAACCAAGAATAATTACATAGAACACTTTTTATCCTAATATTTCTAAGGGAACGAAACTTACGCTCGTAAAACCGCGAGGCGTAGCGAGTTGTATTATAAAAGCTTATGCGTACATCTTTATGAAATAACCTTAGTCAGGCGTTTGCAATTTCATAATCGGTGCGATAACTGCATAACAAATAGAATTTACGATACTGAAAAATCCCTGTCGAAAAATGAATACGGCATTATCTTTAAAAACAGGAGCAATAAGATCACTTAGATCTCGTTCGATGAGAATGTGTTCTTAATAATTCATGTTAATCCACGTGACCTGACACGTTCCACTCTTCTGTGGACACTCATTAAATTCTAATGGCATTAAATAAATGACCAACTATCAAAAGTGTACATAATGTGTGAGTGCTCTGAAATACCAAGTCTTTTGCATTATACTTTTATGTATGTTACTATGCACACAATAAATTGATAGTATAAAGATGGGGCTAGCTGAGGACCCACTGAGTCTGAGCCGATTGCCGCATAGTTCCCCAAAAATTCGAAACTGTCAACTGAGATGCCCCAGTGAGTCGGAGTAACACTGCGTTATATCCCAATGAGTCGGATGTCGTACAGCACTGGACTGTAGCTGGCTGCTGCGTCGACGAGAAAAATTAAAAGAGATAATTTTCATGACCGGCGAAAGGAGTGTACAGTACACTACACTTTCAGCCGGTCGGTTCGGACGTGTTGCACGCGTATAGCATTGTAAATACCACTATAGCAGTTATTTTTTCCGTGTTTAGAGTTGTGTAGTGTGGAAAGGGGTATTCCCCTTTAGCTGTACACCTAGCTCTGAGTAAACTATAAGTTACACAACGGATATTTTACAAAATCGTGAAACTGTGAAGACAAAGAACGTAGGGGAAGACCGAAATGAATCTAGACACGGAATTGGAATCATTATTGGTGGAAGATAGAAGGAAGAGGAAAAACATTATTCATTTCATTATTCTCCTACGTCATAATGCTAGTCCGCATGTTTAAAAAAACGGCGGAAACTTATTTGTACATCTATTAATTCCATGATTTTCTCTTGTTTACCTTTTATTTTATTCGCACTGAGCATATAAAGCACCCAATTTATTCATTCATCCAAGCATTTTTTAAAAATACCCCTCATTCATTTGAGGCTGTGGAAGTTTTTGAATGAAACTTAATTCCGTTTAGGTACTTACCCCTACCTAATTGTATATACTAAAACGGAATAAGGATACAATATGTAAGTGGTAACGATATCGTTCCCCAGTGTTTGAACAACGAACAGAGACAATTAAGAACAGTGGCGAGCTACCCTTAATGGTCTGTTTAGTGCCTGCTGTAGGTCGTTGCTGCGCTCTGCTACTTGCACTTTGCCGAAGAATTGTATTGTGACCACTAGTTGTTAGGTTTACATAATATGCTCGGCTGAAATTCATGTCTGTTGGTATTTTTGAACCTTCATTCCCTGATTTCGTTTATGGTAGCCGACTCTAAACAGTTCTTCTCTATGTGAAAAATGGCGGAACGTTCACATAAAATGACCTAAATAACATAATGTTTGCCCCTTTTATGAGCAGAAAGTTGTTGTTGTTGGTTCTTAGAGATATTTTTATTGCGAGTTGTCCTCTGTAGTCAATTAATACGCTTTTTAATGGGCAATCAATCACCTTCAACTTTCTGACTGACCGACCATGATGATGGTACGACCTAGTTCGAATTAGAGATTTTAGGCGCCAACTGATTTTTTATTTACGATATATATAAATTATAACTAAAAATATTTTTTTTTGTTGTAAGTCTTATCGTGGAACTAATTACTCACAATATTATGAACTCTATAATAATAAAATTATTCTATAACTTCATTCATGAAGTTTGCTTTAAACACAAAATTAAAAAGGTAATCCTAACAAAGGGTCTTACAACAAGGACGGGTCGATGTTAAAATTGAATAAAAGAAGATGTGTAAGATATTAACGAAATTTATTTTTTATTTGAAAGGCCCATTTAAGCCATTATGGATGGAATATAACATCGTTCAAATGTCCGCCGCGGCTCGTATGGTGGCACGAATCCGAGAGGTCCAATTTTTAATGACTCTGCTGCATAGATCCGACGAATCTGAGCGATGGCCTGCGTTATGTTGGCTTTCAGGGCAATGGTCGAATGTGGTTTATTGGCATAGACCTGCGACCTCGGAAAACTGGGGTAGGGTTATCTCTCGCAGAGGTGACATGACTTGGCCACCGAGATCGTGTGATTTGACTCCGCTAGACTTTTTCTTGTGGGATTTTCTGAAGTTAGAAAGCATTTAAGCTATCCAGCTTTCAAGATCCCTATTAAAGTTTTCTTTTAAATTATTAATTTATGTAAAAATCTGCATACGTATTTTGTTAAATCTTTGCACGTGGAACCCCCATTCTTCAACTATTATATTATTAGCGGTTCAATTTATCTAGGACAAAGTATTTACGGAATCCAGAAATGTATTCGCAAGACAATTCATAATGAAATTATTTCTTGGTAATGAAATATTTTGTACCTGCTATAATGGTTTTAAGGAAAATTGATTTAACGACATTTACCCTAACATTAAACGGATGAACCCTGGCAGCAGCGGGAATTAATCGCGACAGACAGGAGATGAAATAAAAGGACTTTAAGAACCGTAATAAATTTATTCGTGTTTATATAAACACATTAAATTGCTAACAGATGTTTTGTTTTGATATTTAGATATAGGTAGTAAGTTATTCCTGTACTTAATATTATAAAAAATAATAAACATGTATCTGGCTGCCCATTTTTCGCATTGATATTTTATAGTATGAAAAAGTAACATATAGACTTTTTTTTGGGTGAGAAATTATTAAATGACTTCTCCCCCTCTGGGTGGGATGGCAGTGCGTGTCAGACTTTTACCTACTAAAAATCACCCGTGGTCCTTCATTTGCCTGTACCAGGGCCATGGTATTTCTTTCGTACAACCCGCAGCCCTGGAAGGAGGTTAAAATGGGCTATCGGTTTGTTTTAATAATCGACTACGAAAGTTACAATCTATACTCTATACTAATACATAAAGCTGAAGAGTTTGTTTGTTTGTTTGTTTGTGCGCGCTAATCTCAGGAACTATAGGTCCGATTTGAAAAATTATTTTGGTGTTGGATAGCCCATTAATCCAGGAAGGCTATATAACATCACGCTGTGACCAATAGGAGCGGAGCATAACTAAACCACGCGAACGAAGTCGCTGGCGGCCGCTAGTGTGAAATAAACAAGCTAGCACTTAAATACCAATATTATCACTTTTTTTTTCTTGTTGGGTAACATTAAAATAAATTTAATTTAAAGAGTATTTAGACAACATTTCAAGTTGAAACCTAGTTTTTTTTTTTGTTTTTTATCTTAGAGATACTCAACCGATCTTATTCCCGTCTGCATTCAAAAATATCCATAGACATTGAATCAATAATTATCCATTCACTTTAGAATATGCCTTCAGTCACTAGTTCTCTTGACTTTGAGACGTGTAACCTTGTGTAGTCCCAGTTCCGGCTGAGTCATGATCCTTCTATTGTGAACCAACGATTTCTCGCCACTGGAAGCTATGATTGATTCCTAAGTTATAGAACGAAAATGTTGTCTTCAAAGCTCTTTATCCGAAGAGAAAATTGAGATAAATACACTGTATCTGTTTGTAAAATATCTATAAAATTATTTGGTATATATATTATTATATTATATTATGGTATTATATTTGGTATTGTATTATATTTGGTATATATATTGCTGATTTTTTATGTATATTTGATTGATCGACATAAAAATATGGAATCATCATCATCAACCTTTTGTCGTCCCACTGCTGGGCACAGGTCTCCTCTCATACAGAGAAGGATTGAGCGTAATCACCACGCTTGCTCAATGCGGGTTGGCGATTTCAGACTTATAATAAAGTCCAGGTTTCCTCAAGATGTTTTCCTTCACCTTCAGTCATTGATGTCCAAGATATACTTAGAAAGTACATATAACATATAAGTAAAAATATGGAATAATCTATTTTAATTTTATGCGTTATATTTACCTTCAAACGTAAGACCCAGGAGTAAACTCTGTTTGAATTTAGAATAATTTGTCAATATTTCTGCAGATTGATATCTATATTGAAATATAATGTAATCCAATGATGGTATGCAAAAGCTGTCTGAAATACTCCGACGGAGCTGCACAACTCTATTCAATTGTCGTGTATATGTAATTAAACTATAGTATGGTCGTTGGCAAGTCTCAGAGGAGCTTGTAACGAGTTGCCGGCGCCCCTCGGCGCTGCTTGGCTCATATTGTTACTTCATTCTTAATTCCACTTGGAATAGTCTGCTTATGTAGCGGTTATGTAAGAACAAAGAACAGTGAACATAATGAGTACTACATTCGTAACTTACTCGATATTGCCCCCAATATTTTAGAGATAGAAAATGTTTTCAAGTCTATTGCTTTTATATGGAAATTGAGTTTTAGCCGTATTAGTTTCTTACTGTAGTCTCCTGTTAGTATTATGCATACGCCCAGCTTCCGTGAACAAAAAAACGACATCGCAAGTTCTTTGTTGGATAAATTTAAATTTTGAGCTGTTTGCCAGGCAGAAGGGAGCTGTGCCCGGGGCTCAATAAGAATAACGGTGATAGAGAGGCCGTAATGAAGAGCACTCAAAGGCGGCATCGGTCGGTCGCGAGCCCGGCCGACCGGGCCACATCAGCGATGCACCGAACAACCCTTAATTGAATAGCCCGGCCGGGGGCTAATCAGGGCTCAGCTGAGCGGTGCAGGCGCGGGCGGGTGGGGGCTGGGGAGCGCGCGGGAGGAGGCCGCAGCCGGAGCCACGCGGGCTGGCCGCGCCCCCTGCGCGCGCCGTTCGGCCCGGGAGCTCATTCAAGTAGCGAGCGCTCCCCGTGCCAGCCGACACCCTCAGGTATGTCCATTTTGCTTTTGGTGTTTGCACGTAACGTACCTATCGCGCGCGCTTCGCGAGTGTCAGTCGTGCAGTGAGTGAACCGTGCCGCTGCCGCGTCGCTCCTGAGCTGCCGCCAACACTACCTCAACACAAGGTAGGTCGCATGAAGCACCGCCACGCATTCAAGCCTGTGCCCACACACGAATTTATGCGTTTTTAGATTAAATGTGCCAATGTTAAATTACTCCGACACTGAATCCGCGACGCGAATAAAGTAGAAGTGAAAAGTACGGCGTGTTAATATTAATAAGAGTTTAGAGTAATAAAATTTATATTAGCCTTCGTTCCACGGTCCCTGACACGGATTGAAAAAAAAGAACATCAAAATTATTGTCACTTTATACTTGATAAGCTTTTATTTTATTTCACTTTAGTCAAATTACATCATCAATCATCGGAATCTCAGAAGTCTACAATATACTTAGTTCAAGCTCATCACTCTCATGTGAACTCGTCGCGATTGAACGTTCCATCACTTTGCTTTCCTTGTCGCATGTCTTGCAGAATGTCAGCTTTAAATGTTTTACGTTTATCTGAATTTTAATGAAATCAATCTTTCGTTACTTCCATCATTACATTTTAAAATGAAATCATCTTTCAAATCATTCGGATCCTATACCATCTTGACAAGTAATTAAAATTCAGAATTCGATGTCGTAACTTAACGTTGTATTATTAATATAGTCGATGACTTCATCCATATGGAAGGCTGGAGAAGAATCTTTCAAGGAGGGGCGACCTCATCTTACATTCTTCGTTGAATTTTCCTCGCTTTTCTAAACTTTCAACATTGTCCTATGTTAATACCCCCCTCTTTAGGGGTTGACCTTCTATTTAGCCTAATGGCGCTGAAGACCGGTTTTTGGTCTGCTTTTCGTTCTTTATATTTCTTCACATTTCAAAGTATAAAATAATTATGAGCAGCGCGAGCGATTGCAACCTCATTATGTTATCAATACGCTCGCGCTGTGCTTTTCTTAGTAACATTCACGGATGCTATCTGCTTATCTCATTCTATATCATGGCTTAATTTAGAAGCAGCGCTTCTATTTCCAACATCGCGTCTGAATTCTCGAAGAGGAGGATGAGCTCTTAGACTAGAAGACGTCCCTTACATAGTTGGCAACAGGCTGCGTAGATCTCTAGAGAATTCCTCACAATAATCAATTCTGTAGAATCTGCAGAGCGGAACCCTTGTCTGTAGGCTTACTTATAGAAGTAGGGTCGGCGAGATGTCGGGAGGGTTTAAGATGGTTGTAACCGAGGGCGAGGACTTTCACTGGCGCCGCTACTTCACCTTGTCGGCTGGCGCTGTGCCAGCCTCCTTACATCCCCCTCACACCCCCGCGCCGGCTCCCTCGCGAACCACCCCCAGTCCCCGACGTATCCGACTTACGATACGAACAACGCATTTTATGCTAAACATAAAGTTGAGCAGTGTAGCTGCCCTATTTTATTACATCAGCTCTTTATGTCTGCGTCACGTAATATATGTAGGTAAAAGTATATGAAAATATCATTAACTGCCTGTACAAAGCCTATACGCGAGTACATTAAATTACATTTTAATTCGACCGTCATTCCCTATACAAGCTTTCTTATCTGATAGAAGTACTTTAATTTGTCGTTAACTCATTGTATACGAATCATATGGAAAAAAGTCTCCTTTCGCTCGGCTCTCGGTACATACCGAATAGCGGTTATAAAAAAAAATTAAACAAAACGTATATTTTGATCCAAAACCTTGATAACTCTACTTATCATTGATAATGCGTGCCTACAAGCGTAGAGGGCAGTAATCGCTTGGTAATAATATCGATAATGTGACTCGTAGCGCGTAGTCGCGTAGACCGTAGCAGTTGCTACGATATCGGCGCCGTAGATGCCCGCCCGCCGCCACCCGGCGTAGCCGCCTAGATCGCGCTCGATATTGCCCACCGGTGCAATGTATCACTTTAATTAACATAATGAAATAAAATTAACATAAATAATTGGTTTAATAAATTACGATAACTTTAGCATTTTTTTTTAACTTGACTAATTTATTAGCTATTAATTTTAAAGTAGTTTCTTGTGTGATAACAAACACTAATGTTAAAGTAAAAAAAAAACTGAAAGTAAGCAGTTGTAAAAAAACGCATAAATATTTAAAGGAAAGACTTTGAAAGAAATAAAATCGAAAGCTTTGGTTTGGATCACTTCAAAGATAACAGCAATTGGTACGTATTTTAAAACTAACTAAATAGGTTATTGTATATTTAAAAAACAACTTTTTTTTAGAAAGCCGACATGGAACTTCGGATATACACTTACCAAATTCCGGAATAAAAAAAAATCGAAATTTAAAGCAATCGTCACAGCTCTAATTTGTTATATGTATATGCGGACAATATTTTATATATCTTCATAATAGTAATAATTTACCAGTTTCTCTTTTCCGCAACTTCGTCCGCTTAGTTTGCTGTTTCCACAACCGCTCCGCCCGTCCCTGTTATTACGTTGCATTATCGCTTAGAGTTCTTTCTGATATTTTATTTATCTACTCGGCTTCTAAGTTTTCTAGGTAAACGTCAGCCTACCTGAAGAATTGGGCTAATAGATGAAGCAAACAAAAAAGCTTTTTAGCTTTTTACTATTGTAGTATACAGCGTATAACGGAAATGGTATATACATAGCAAGGGCAATGCTTCTTTGGTTGATATCAAATGATATTGATGGAGTTTCAACTCAAGATACTCTTATCGTCATATCTTATGTCATATCTTAGAAAATACTCTAAGATATGTCACAACAAATATAAAAAATGTCACAACACTATTTAGTTCAATAACTAAACGTTGCACATCACGTTACTTGAAAATATCATGAAAAATCGTAGTACCCTACCGCAGGCGGTGCTCTTTCTCATAACTTCAAAATATCTAGTTAAATTAAAAACCCTTTCAACATCGTTTAATTCCAAGGTATCGGTAGGTATAGGCTCCATCGTAATTTTTTGTTTTTATTATAATATTCTTATGTAGACTCCAATCCACTTTTGACATCGTCAGAATAGTCGACATCGGCTTCACTTGCCATAAATAGAAATAGAATAAAACATCGTTATCAACCAAAGTCATGCCCAAGGGCAAAAAGGGTATTTATGTAAATACCCTTTTTTGGTATGTACCAAGGTATATAATGCATATACACTTTTTGTTACACGTTGTATAGAATGAAAATATTTAAAGGGAAATTAGTATTTTTTGAATGATTCGGTAACAGATTTGATAGATGATCGAGATAGCATTGGAACAGAAGAAACACACGGTATCTAATTATTCGTATATTACATACACTCGGTACTAAGTCACGACACTATTGATTAGCTGATGCGTTTATCGATATCGGTAATAGATAATGCAGTTATCGGTTACTCGGTTACTCGATTTTCCTGTAGAAATATGTATATAGTTATGAAAGTCAGATAGAGGTACGACTAGTCTAAAACCTTTTCATTTTGGAGCATTAATTTGTAACTTATATGAAACTCAACAAAGTACTAATTACAAACAATGTCGACTTAGTTACACCTTACCTCAGGTACCTATAAGTCAAAAACGACTGGACCGATTTTATTGATCTTTTAATTAATCTACGCCCCGTATAGCAGAAGATGATTTTCTCATAAATTCATTCTTTTTAACTCTGAGACGGTACTAAATTAGCCGGATCAGCTAGTTTTATATATTAAAAACAAAAATACATTGACACGCCACGACAGTTAATATAAAACCACACAACATCCTCCTGTCCTTAGCACATGTCACTTAGAGATGACCACAACACGTTTCCATACTGCCACATGTCTATAAGTACTAAAAATTTAGTTAACAAATTGAAAAATAATTTATCATATTAAAATTTTGGTCTCTGGCCGAATAAGTATTTTTTTTTTTAAATCCACCAATAAATAAAACTATTTTAAACACTATTCCAATTTCCCAACACTATAATTCAAATTAATACTCAGTGGATTTATTTTAGGTAAATAGTTTACAAGCAACTGTCAAAAATTTTGTCAATTAGTCGGATAGTTAAAGCTACATAGTTACCCTTTACAAAACGTAAATCTGGTGTAGAACGGGTTGAAAATTCATCAGAACGTTAATCTCGTAATTGGGTAAGATACCCTCAAAAAATACAATACGCCTAAATTACCCATAACTTATATAAAAAAAAAAAAACTTATATTATAACTTAAATACAATTGGTAAGTTAGTTGAAACGCTCGAAATATATTACTATACTTAGACATAATATTTTGATGAAACAAATTCTATTTATCACTACAGACTTCAATATATAGTAACTTTGACAGCCTCCGTGGCGTAGCGGTAGCGGATGCGGCCGCTGCGCAGGGTGGCGCGGGTTCGATCCCCGCACAGTGCAAATATTTGTATGCATGAATATGAATATTTGCACTGGTCTGGTCGTGCCTCGGAAAGCACGTTAAGCCGTTGGTCCCGGTTGCCATACGAACATCTAGTGGCAGTCGTTAAAGGGTTATTGGAGCCCTCAAAAAGTCCAACAATTGGTCAGCTGCAATGCTTCGATGTCGCCTTCGGGTTGTGGAGGTCAGACGGCAGTCGCTTCACGGTAAATGTCGAAGTTTAGCCATATCAACAGTTAGAGTGGTAAAAGCGGACCTCAGACTCCAAAGCTGAAAAAGCTTCGGATGCGGCTGGGATAAACGCTGAGATGATGATGACTTCAATATATAATAAACTGCCTTCAATTTTATTATAACTATGAAGGTAAATAAATAGAACAGCGACAGCTGATCAATATAAGTGCCGAGTACAATTACATCGAAGGTAGAAACACGTCAGAACCCATCGAGGGGTGACCGCCTAATCAGCTTTATCAGCACTTATCTATCGCCCAGTTCGATTAGATACCTCCCTGTTAGCACTTTAACTGCTGTTAATTCAATACTGGGTGACTCAGATTGAAACTTAATTCTAAAGCTCATTTGGCAAATGCTTGTTACTGGAATTAAATCGAATATATCTCAAGTTTTTAAAAATTTTCAGTGTTCGAGCTGAAAAGAGTACTTCTTATCTCTTTTATATTTATATCTTTTATACTTTTACTTACCTATATCTTTTATAGTTTTTAGTGATCGTGAACACCTTGGTCAAGACATTACCTAACAACACTACCTTTGGCAGATTCTTCGTTCACTATCTATATTATCTAACCGAAGTTATTCATGTACTTGACTTCTATTTTACTGGCTAAGCATTGCTGATAGAATGCCAAGAAGCAATTCAAAATTTTGAGACAATTGCTAGCGAAACATTTTTAAACTTACTCGTACATCGTAGATTAAATTAATTCTTTAAAATATTCCAAATTGCTGATATATTATTTTGAGAAACTAACTTCATTCACTAATACATTCATTATTCATTAAATTACGAATAGTTAATAATGATAAAAAAAATACATTATTTATAAAAATAATATTAAGCAAAAAAAAAATACGCGGTGACGGCATGACCTAATAAAACTTTTATAAATTAGGGAACGGTTAACTTAAATCAAAGACATATCAGTAAACGTAATAATCACAATATTACCAAATATAACATTCATACTTAACTTTACTTACAATATTTATGAGATTAGTTAACCAAAATTACAATACCGTGCAGCCGGCACGTTGCGTGTCGTAGCGTCGCACGCGCCTGCCCGCGACATATGCACGGACCTATCAATTTGATTCGCGCCCGCGCAGCTGCGTACAACGACCCCCACACTATGGTTCAATAGCACAACGGTCGAGTAAAAAACACCCCATATTTTGGATGATTAATCCAACCCGCTTTGTCTAGGATTAAAACTCTCATGCATTATTCGCACGCGTAACCTATCTGCATATTTAATAGAGTGCATTAAAACACAGCTATTGTGCTGTAGACATGCGGCCGGCCCGGGATGCGTGTAATCCTTTTTTGATGTGAACCGGTTTTGATGTAAATGGCGCGTAATTTTTATTTCACGTTGGCGTTCCTAGTTTACAACATTGATATAATATTAAACTAAGGTAGATACGTCACTAGCGCACTGAAAATGAAGCGTACAAAAGGAGGTAAGTCCAGCAAGTCGCTTTAGTTTTCGTCGATTCTATTTAAGCGCAAACGACAAACACTAGCCATCTTTTTCATCTCTATGCTTTAGATTGCGCCCCATCTCACTCACACTGTGCCAACGTGTGAAATGTACGCAGAATAAAAAAATTGCATGTGTGTGCTGCTGCTCCGATCGGCACATTTATTTTGGTTAATTTGTTAGAGCATATCATATCTGTTTAATATTATATCAATGGTTTACAACGTGCAATCAATCCATAGTTGTAAAAAAAATCTTTAAAAAAAAATATTTTACAAACATCGAACTTTCGTTTTTCAAATACCGAATGTATTTCCAATAGAAAAGGTCGGTTGTAAATCGATACACTCACGTGATTAATTCCAAATTCAATCATAGCTATAAACTTAACACTTCGAGTCGACATAGGGAGCCGTACCGACGCCCATTAACGGTTCTGTCGCCTAGTTAATAATAATGCTTGATACTCGCTCACACAAGTCGGTCACAAAAAGTCTCGGATCGGCAAACAATCGAATAGGAACAATGAAAGTCGTGAATCAAACAATCGATCCGTCGAATCCAAAAGTTCTCGCGACAGCTGCGCGGGGTGGCTCGCTCTGGAAATTATGACAGGGCCCCATCTCCCACGGTCCCCTGCTCCCCTGTTGTCCAAACTTCACAACTAGCATTAGAATAGGCTCGAGACCAGTTTGGGAAAGTTTGTAGACCCTACTAACTTGTTTTGTGGTATAGTTGAAAAGTTTTAGAAAGTTAAATATTATTTGAACAGCGAACGTATCCATTTATTTCGAAATTATTATAATAAGGGATAACCTTTCTTTTAACGTTGGTACAAACAGTTTTATGTGTACGTCTCGAGTTTATATCGCATAACAAAGAAGTTCGTCGTCGTGTCAGCTATTCTACTTACTGAATAGTTTTTGGTAAACGAAGCTCAAGAATTGACCGTAGTGTTCGAAGGCGTGTTAGTTACGACTTCTCTGACTTTTGATAATACGAATAGAGTCAAAGTGGTCAAATCCGTGTATTTTTTTTAAGTTGCGGATTATAGAATTTCTAGTTCTGGTAGTGAAGTTTTCGTATACTTGTATTTTCGGTGCGGTCGTATGTGCCGTATCTCATGCTTAATGTTTAGAAATAGCTTTTAAATTATTATTTTTAGTTTAACGGTACCGTGAAGGTTGTCAGCTAAAGTTGACCTTATTTAGTGCAAGCTGGTTATAAATTATCTCTGATTGTTTTTTTTTTTAACGATTATAAACTAGTGCTTGACTGCAATCTCGCCTGATAGGCAGTGGTGCAATCGTTGATGGTAAAATGCGCAAGTTTATTAAGGCTATTTACTTAAAAATCTTAGTGAGTAGGAAGGAAGACGGCAGTTGAGCGAGGTGATGCAATGTTAAACCCAACAACACGACCAACGATGCTGCGCCAGAGGGAGATTAATCTGGAGACCCTTCACGATCAAACTCTCGACACAATAACATTTGGCGCATCGTACCCGGCACACATCGCAACACAACTGCTCCTACCCGTCATCGTCATGCTGGAACACGACGAGTCGCTTGGCGACAAGACTTTGTCTTTTGGGTGGTAACTTCTGCCGGCAGCCGATATTATGGCCTAACCTAACGTGCTTTCAAATTTTTGGTTTAGGTTTTTATTTGGAAGAGTGCTAGTTTAACCGCAGTAATGTAAAGACGTTCACTTGTCTTAAAATATTACGCTGCATGAGTCGTATATACATGTAACACACATAGGTACTAAAGACGAACAAAGTTAGTATATGTCAGCACGTGACTAATTTTCGTCGCACTCCCTTCTACTAAACTATATGATATTATTATGGTCGTTAGGATGATTACTTTTATTTATAAGCATTACCACGAAACTGGGAGGGTTGGTATAGTGATACTCTATAGCAAGGCTTGTCACGGACACAGTAAGGAATTCCCCCGTATGTGTTTATGAAAACAGTCTCCTAGCGACCATTAAATTGAGTCGATTGTATTTTTATCAGTATAATCAACACAAGGATCATGTGTATACAATTACCAATGTCTACGTGTGTAAATATAGATGTTGGATTTTTAATACCCAAGACTTTGCTTGCCACGTATAATTTTCTAATCTAACATAATGTACAGAGTAGAGTATCTTCGATAAAAGTTTTATTTTTGTTTGAGGTTTTAACAGGCATGTTTTTGACTGATTTCGGGTTAGAATATCATCAAACAATTTTCGACGACGTTTAAAGTTTTTCTTCATCACATGTCATCATCTGGATACACACATATATTTTCGGATACACCATTGCTATATGTAAATAGTGAAATATAAATTAATGTGAAACAGCAGGCTGCTTGATAAGGCTTCAAAATATTCACCTTACGTTTGAAAATATTAGCATTGAATTTTCTAAACATAACTTATATCGTTTAACATTGTAATGACACATGACACGAGAAACAGCGTTGATTCCTAACATTGCTCTTATTTGGCTTCATTGTCGTCACCATTACAGCACAACGCACTTACAATATACAAAGGCTCCTCCATCACATTTATCAACCGGTCATCTGTCCCTAAACTCAGCTCCATCCTCCTATTAGTTTCAAATATTAATTGCTTCATCCCCAAAAAGGTCCAGATACACCCTCTTTTGTAAAGAACCCTCGTATCGGATTGCCACCCAGTAAAATATGTACCACCTATTTTTTTAGTACAAAATTGAATAGAACCCTTCTTTTTTTAAACCGGACGACCTTAGCACACTTTAGAGCTACTTTTTTATGTTAATAATAACGGTTTGGGAGCAAAGGGGTGAAGTCGCGTGGCGCCGGGGACGTTGAACTTTACCTTTCGATTTTAGTTTACAGCGGGTGCACAATCATTTTAATCAGTTAATGGATGTTCAAGGATGTCGCGATGCGATTGTGATGTAATGGAATACGTAATTGAAACATTCAGCGATCACTGGCGACCCGTTCTTCCTTCGCACGGTTTTTACGACTTGCATAAACATAATGGTTTCTTTATATTGTACCTATATTAAGTGTTAATTTTAACCCACATTCACATCAATCTTCCGGAATATTCTTAACATAATGGTGAACTAAACCGCAAACCCGCATAATCAAAGGCAGTTGCACAGAAAGAAAAGAAAAGATACTTTATAAAATGTAAGTATAGATTTTTTAATTAGGAAGCCGACCCCACGTATGTAGTTCAGAAAAAGCTAAGCAGATGATGTTGATGACGATGTAAAGATTTTTTAACTAAGAACCTTCCTTGTCAGTGATATTTTTTTTTTATATTATAAACTATTGCATGACCGCAATCCCGCCTGATGATAAGCAGTGATACAATCGTTGATGGTAAAGCGCGCTAGTTTATTAACAGCCTTTTCACTGTAGCTTTGAAGACCTTCTGACAATTCAAAAGTGCCTGTAACTGGTTTATTTGAAATAAATGCTTTGATTTGATTTGAGACACAAATTATTGTAATCAGATGGAAAGATCGCCACTGCCAAATTCTTCCAGTCCCTCGATCTACGCGGTCTAAAAGACGAGGTGAAACGCTTCGTTCAGATCGTTGTGGTGTTAACAACGGAAGAGTGAATACTCCCCGTACGACGGGTCGTCCGATGATAAAACGGAGATGGAGGAATTAAGTCATAAAATTCCGTCGCACACTCTCCATAATGCATCCTATAGAACACCGACAAGCTACTCTACGCCTGTGCTCCAGGCTTTTGCTTTTTCGGATCGGTGGGACTCGCCCCTCTTACGTAGGTGGATGGGAGTCCAGACCCACTTTAGTTAATTTTTAACTAACATTAAGCTAAGCTTTACTTGCACTAACACTATATGGATAATTATATTTTTAATACGAAATAAAATTATCTTCATTCAATTAATTTAAGGTTAAAAGTAAGTTCAAAATAACAAAATTATATTTCTATTGGCTTTCTCCATGGAGACATTTAAAAACAGCCTGGAAAATAATAATATTCTCAATTGATAATACAATATGTAAAGAAAACCCTGTCCGATCCGTGAAGGTATTGTTAGGTATCGATAACTGATTCTACTAATGCCTACAAAGTCGTGCTAAACTTAAAAAAAAAATCCCCAAAAAAAAAATATTTCCCAAAAAGAGGTAACTTAATACATGTGCGGTAAACAACCCCTTCCGCGGGCGGCGGGGGGCAGGTTACGCGACACCTGTGACGTGTTCGCGTCGCTATTTGCTTACAATAATACCGGTGTTGTCACTTTTTTAAAAATTACCAAATTTCGGGGAAATTGGAATTAATTCCAGGGAAAAAAAGATTATTTCAAAATTCATTAGTATTGTTACTATGATGATTATGTAAAATTTTATATTATATTTGGTCAAATGTTTACCTAAGCTTTATTATCCTTATGGGTCGAACAGAGTTTTCTTTACATATTGTATAATTCAGCCCAACAAATATTTTAAGTTGACATCATCAAACAAAGTATTCTTCTTAGTTTCACGAGTAAGGCGTCATTTAAAATTGAAAATTGCGCAAATCCGAAATAAAACACACTCACTAACCAATTTAAAACACAAAACTATCTTATTTAAGCCTAAAAAAGAAAACGACAACGTCAAATGTTAACAAAAAGCTTCGCAAGGAAAGCAAACAATTCCGTAGTAACAATTGACGGCTACAATTTTCACAGGCTATTTCCCCGTCAATTTAGCGGCTCTGCGGCTTTACGGCTATACTGCTATACGTAAATAAGGCGTCGGCGCTGAGTGGTGATTACTTACGTAGTCGTGTCATTTAACTGACGCAGTGAGGGTCGTGAGAAGGAAGCCCCTTCGATACTTCCGCTTGCGATGACGTCACTAAGTACCTTCCCGCTCGGTGCTACATAGATCATTGTCCTTAACTATTTCATTTAGTTTTATTAGTTTGTGTGGAATTGAGATATAAAATGTTTATTCAGGCCCGGTGATGAGAGTATTTAATTACAACATAGCAAATCTCAATTTTATCCATCACAAACAGAGTGTTATCAGTAACGTGTCCCGTGTTTAAAGAATTTAGGTGAACTTGCACACCTTCACCACTATCGGGTTCAGCCCTATTGACGCCACAGATAGAGTTCTCTCGGACTAAGTTCACGATGCCACTAGAACTCCTTTGCGTGCATCCATTTACATACTCCTTCCAACTGAAGTTGCATAATTATGAACAATTGGGTTGTATACTAAAAAATAATTGAATGACCATCAGATAGATTTATAAGAAATATTGAACACATATTTTTTATTTTTTCTTTCATTCAAATAATTAGGAAGATATATTGATTTGAAATGTCGCATGACGTCACGCCGTGGTACAAAATATACCACGGCGTAACGTAATTAGCCCCCACTCCGTAACTTTAATAAGTACGCTGTATCTCAGTAGTGTTTGGTAATTTCGACAAAATAAAAAATACGGGTCTTAATTTTTTTTATTTTCTACAAGACGTACGTAACAATTATTTTTTTTATTTTCTTACCTAGGATACATCCCTATTGGGGATTCCAATGTTAAAATTATCAACCTTTGTTGACTTTTTATCTTTTTAAATTCTTATAACGTAAGTCATTCTAGAACTGGAATTGGTGACCTCATATTGAACGAGGCGTCCTGTCCTTACTACTTACTACTACTGCTACTAATACTCTTCTATAGTACAACTATTTATAGAACATAATCACGCATCACAACAGCTTGTTAATGCTTTACAAAATCTGGCGTAAACGTTTTATGAATAAGTCCGATAGCAGGTGGTAGAGGGTGGCAGGTTGGCCAATGTTTACATTCCTTCACCATGGAGAGTGCAATGCCATTACTCAGTCCGACTACCGACCACCGCGGCCGCTTTCCGTAGGGGAACGCCGATCAATCAAAACCTGTGTTAGTACAGTTCCGCGTGATAACGCCCACCTTTCTCAACTTTTTTATGTGTTTATGGCCCTCGTTTGAAGGGTGGTGTTTTAATGTTGGAAAAATAAATCGACTTTTCTTTTACTTAGTGTACAAACTTTAAGACTGTTGTTGATTTGGCTACTTTGGTCGTTTGATCACTTTATACAAATTAAGTTTCTTAAGTACCTACTCTACATCTACTCTAATTACTTGGGTTAATGTTTGAATGGTGATATCGTCCCAACACTTATCACCATTCAAACATTAACCCAAGTCAGATTCTATTCTCACATGTCATTGTTGACTATATACATTTACAGAAACAAATCAGGTCAAGGCCTCCGAAGTGATTGATGTACCAGCTCGTATAGTTTACCTTTGAACGACGTCGCTAGCCAGGCGTGAGCCGGCCCGCGGTTGGCACCACCAGCTAAGTCGTACTCATCGGTAACAACTTTCACTCCCCCTTTTATTAGCTAGCCTAATAGCCCATACTTACATTACCGTTATGCCCAATGTTTTTGACTTCTTTAAGTATATTTCTGGAGCCACACTTTTGTTTAATATAACTAGTTCTTTATAATCTATATCTTGCAAGCATAGTTCAGTCTGGTTCTTCATAATGTAACATTGCCTAAAGCGGGCAGTATTCATTTCAAATTATAACCATTAAATATGTTTAAACCAATTCTATCCCAACTTCGAATTTCACGTGTATGGTCAATTCAATATTTCCTTTGTCCGGTATATGTAAAGTGAAGTGTAAAAAAAACTCAATCAGAATTGAATTCTTGAAAGTCAATCTTGTGATGACGTCAACCTTAGCGCGGTAAGGTCGTGTTAGCATATTGAAACGATACTCGATGTGGTGAAATTAAATGCTGAGGTATTTGTTTTATTTCAACAGGTAATTGATACGTCATTTGTAACCTTCACGCTAGCATAGATAAGATGAGAAAAGTGAACGTTTAAAAAGTGAAAAAAGAGGAGAGAATTAGCTGTCTTTTTTCTTTTACTTGTATTATTACTGTCGTTATTTCCTTACAATTAACCTATTGCCACTCATTTAGCTAATACAAAATGTTAGAAAAGACATTGTGAACATCCCCAAGTGTACCGCATCACCATAATCTTTTGCAATTGATTGTCGCGCTACTTCCTCCAGTTTTCCATTTTATACAATAGGTATTAGAATGCTTGTGTCTGTCCACAAGTAACGTAATTTATGTCTACTAAATGCATTTTTTTTTTTTGGTTACTTATTTCAAAACAGTAAAGTGAACGACCTGCACGCTGAGATGTTATCAGCCCGTCAGCCGATCGATATGTGATTCACTACACGAATGTAACGTGCGAGCTATTTTTGTGTGCTATCTGTTCTTAGACAAGTAAAAATGGTTTTCGTACGGTATTAAATTGAGTTCCACTTGTAACTCTTGATGCTAGGACTTCAGTTTTTTATAATGACGAAAAATGATGAACAGAAATTATGTTATTTCAAATAAAGGTATTGTTATATAGTTCAGGTGTTAGTATAATTAATTCTTTAAACATTTTCTATTTTTTTGTTAATATTAAGATGACTGTTGAACATTTAGTTGATTTGTACGTTTATAACGCCTATTAGTTTTGTGGTAGCAATATTTGTCAGTATGCGTAATGCTATCAATATTGTATTTCGTTCCCACAACCTTCGTGTCTACGCCATATTTTTAATAGAAAGTGGTTGCATGTCTCATGATGTTTTACTTTTTTTCTTTTCAATTTCTATAACTGCACTTACATTGTTGTTGCCATTGCCATGTTGTACCAAGATAATTATGCATTCTAGTTCGAAACTGATTACTTTGAATGCAGACAATAATTGCATCTAGTGTAATAGCCTGCGACGTAGGGTTGCACGCGTGACGCACCCCTCTTGGCGTGACAAAGGGACCGCCAGCTGCATCCCTGCGGCTATTGTGCGTGCACAATGCACCCTCGATCTATGCGTGTAGCGATTGCGCACGAAATGCAACTAGAACTAAGTATCTCTTTTTTGGGAGCTACGTCCTGGAGAGAGTTTTCGACTCACTGTAATGCGTTTCGATTTGTATGTGTTTTTAAATTGCCTTCAAATTTGTATCTGACGTTGTAAAGGAGATTGAAATGCATTAATTTTACAACAATGGAAATATATTTTTAATAATTCGTATATTGTATTTTATGTCTGAGTATTCACTTAATTAAGCTGAACTGTCAAAAAAAATATCGAGATGGGGCTTAGTTTGATTTTCTACACAAAACGTCGATATGAAGTCATACCAATTTTTACATATTTCTTATCATTTGAAAATGAAGTAATTTGGCTTTGAATTTTAATTTCGTCGTACATATTCGTTCATTTTACCCCTCCTTCTCTTTATTGGCCCAGATTTCCCAAACTCGTTATTTCTGTGGGATGGTTAATGAGTTAGAAGCGGTGGGGGGTCGTTAAGCTAAAAGGTCAAGGCTAAGGTCAAACATAAACATTATTATTTTATTATGATACATGTATGTGGAGAAAATCGGAAAATGTATTCTTCTGTTTTACAGTTAGGTAAGTAATTGATAACACCTATACCTATACGTTTTAACTTTCAACTAACAATTATTTGCCTTATAATGTAATTAATTTAATGTGTACAAAAACAGGTGACTTATTTTTACATCTTGATGTATACATTTGTATTTACAAAAGTTTTAAGAGTTTCAGTTGTAACATTTTAAGGCGCCTTCATAAAACATATTGCAATATTGCAAATTGTTGTCTTGCTTGCCAAAATTCAATAGGCGTGTCATTGTAGTTTTTATTTCATCAATCTTGTAACATTGTTTGTTAGAACGACAAATTTAAACAATTAGGAGTCTTGAAGATATTTGAAGAAAGAGAAATATAATATGAAGACAGCAGTCCTCCTCCTCGCGTTCACTGTGTCGCCATTATGTGTTGATTAAATCATAAGGCACGCGGTGAATGCCAAGAGAGGACTCATTCGTCGTGTTAACAACAGAAGAAAGAAAATACTGAACCCAGAAGCAAACGAGTCAAGAAAAATCCTTCGTTTATTTTGTCAACTTATTATGTTTGAATGTTTTCCATGTTTTGTATTTTCTCTTACCTATGTATGTATATGTATTTTGAAATCATTTTTTCACATAATGTTCCACTGTTCCTTACAACGTTACTTAATATAAATAAAATCCCACAGACAATTTTAGATCTATACTGAAAGCGTCTGAAAACGTAATACATAAAGTACCTGTCTAGAGCGTGTCATGCCACACTCAAGTAGGGTTTCACAGTTTGCCGTCCGTTATAATGAGTGAAACCACTTAAGAAATAAATAAAAGGTAAAATAGCAGGCTATTTCTTACATTAACTTGACATACTAAGTATGGAATCCTAAAAATGGGCCTACAATGCACAATGATAACTAAAGAAAGAGTTATAGCTTCCAACTATCTATTCAGTGTTTTTCAACTTGTGGGTCGCGAACCCCTGGGGTTCGATTAATACGTCAAAACAATGCCTAGTGTTTGACAAACAATAGTTGACTGAGACTCGCAAAGCAAAACACTCTTCATACCCCCACGTCGCCACCGTAAGGTTCGCTCGTTGTCTCCTCACTCACTCAACTCGCATCGGATGCCTGTTACTGTTACACTCAAACAATTATGAAATAATTGTCACGTCGAAACCTCATCCCGCAAGAATGATTCCTTTCCATTTTTTTTTTTTTTTTTGGTTCCGCGGGTATGTTGGATGAGTTGAAAATTTGTCACAGAATAAATAAGAATGTCCCAGAATGTCGACGGTGGTCGCGAAATTTTTTTATGTACTAAAGGGCCGTGTCTTAAAAAGGTTGAAAAACACTGCTATAGCTTATATCCATCCTGAGCCCATCAACTCAGGAAAAATCTTAACAACGCGAGTAGCCCAAAGTACAGTACCATCGCTCGGGAAATGGATTTATTAATTTATACAAACTAGACTGGTAATGTATGATGGATTTTCGGTTGTAATTTTGGATTGCCTGAACCTATTTTAATTACACTTTTTTTATTTAAAAGTATATACGTTTACGATGATAAAAATATGTATATTAAGATAAAAAAAAATGCTTACGGTTATTTTACAAACTTAGTTCAGAAATTATTTTGTACAATTTTTTTTAAAACTGTTCAACTCATCAAGTTCAAAATATTTTTTGTAGAATTTTTTTATAATGTTCCACTTTTCTGATTTTTCAAACGTATGGTTCAAAAGTTAGAGGGAGACACACATTTATTTTTACTTTCGGTGCGATTATTTCCGAAAATATTAATATTATCAAAAAGTTATTGTAGTAAACCCGTATTCATTTTCAAAAACCTATCCAACAATATATCACACTTTAGGGTAAAAATGAAAAAAAAAACACCTCGCACTTTAGGTCTATGGGGGTACACTAATAAAACATTTTTTTCGCTTTTATTTCAGCAATTTGTCGGCATGATTAATATACATACAATATGTAAAGAAAACCCTGTTCGATCCGTGAAGGTATTGTTAGGTATTGTTAACTGATTCTACTAATACCTACAAAGCCGGGCTAAACTTTAAAAAAATCCCCCTAAAAAAATAAATATTATTTCGAAAAAGCGAGGTATGCGGTAGGCAACACGACAGGCATACATGCGCGGGTGAAGGGGGGCAGGTCACGCGGCACGTGGTCGCATCACTCATAATAATCTGCCAAAATATTGTTGTTGTTACTTTAAAAAAAAATACCATATTTTGGGTAAGTTGGAATTAATTCGTGGAAAAAAAGATTATTTCAAAATTCATTAGTATTCTTACTATAATGATTATGTAAAATTTCATATTTTATTTGGTCATGTGTATATCTAACCTTTATTATCCTTTTGGGTCGGACGGGGTTTTCTTTACATATTGTATTGATACCAAATTTCAGCTCTCTATTCCTAAAGGTTACTGAAATTATCCGCGGACGGACAGACAGACAGCCTTGCCGGAACTATAAGGGTTCATAGTTGACTACGGAATCCTAAAAGCTGGCTAAAAATTTAAATCTGTTTTACAGCAGTTTAGGTCTTGAATTGTACCTGGCCTTAACTAAAACTTCTCGATCCTTAGGGGTGAGCGGGGTTGCCCAATATACCGAGTAGCTTCGCTCGCTCTTGCATCCTATATTCTAGGTATTTTTTCACGATTGATTGATATGATTTTACATAGGCTTTTTAAGCCATCATCATCATCTCAGCGTTTATCCCGGTTGCACCCGCGGCTTTCGCGTTGGAACCCGAAGTTCGCTTTCTGGCACATTCTCCTCCATTTCGCGCGATCTTTAGCATCCTGTGGACTGTGGTGTGTGTTGGCACGCATGTCATCTCTTACAACGTCAAGCCAGCACTTCTTTGGTCTACCTCGCTTGTTCTGGCCCGGCGGAGGCGCCATGCACAGGCTTTTTAAGTAAAATTCCTTTAAAACGTATTATGAAATGCATTGTCGTTTCATAGTTTTAAGTTTTTACGCCTGTTTTCTACTTTTTCGTATCGATGGACAATGGTACAATTGAATTTTATATCAAGTTATCCCATATGCTTAATGTTTTATAGTATAGTTATCGCGGTCTCCGTGTCTCAAGTACAGTTATATGTTCGCAAGGCAAGTAAATTCTGAATGATTTACTTGTCTTTCCAACTTCAAACTCTCGATGGCTTGAATAATTTGAGACGTTATACACGATACTCTGCTGCCTCCCTCAGACCGCGCCTGTAGTGGTCTACCTAAACTAATTCACTAAAGTGCCTACTTTAAAGGGTTCGTTTCTTGGTGCCTGTTCTTGTACCTACAAGAACACCCAGGTTACAATCATTTTTTCCAATACTTACCAACTTACGTAAAATCTAAACACGCTCACATTTTCAAAGACAACACGATCTAGGTCAGTGTTTCATTGGTTTGCTATCCTATGCGGAATTGCATAATTTACACCATTCCACTTAATTTACGTGCGCTTGAATTCAATTTGGTACAAACAGTGATTAGTATCAAATACCTAGTTGATAAGTTGTTTGTTTATTTGTTTGCGCTAAACTCAGGAACTACGGGTCCGGTTTGAAAAAACCTTTTTGCGTTGGATAGCCCATTAATCCAGGAAGGCTTAAGGCTATATAACATCACGTTGCGACCAATAGGAGCGGAACATAACTAACTCCACGCAAACGAAGTCGCTAGCAGCCGCTAGTCACTTATATGCAATATATTTATGATAAATGTTGATGTTTTAGTTGATTGTATGATGATGTTCAAAAAGTACAATAATTTGTTAGTCTGAAAAAGCAAATAAGAAAAAACAATATAATCATTTCCGATAAGAAGAACACAAAGAAATTAAAAAAAATTATAAAAAAAAGAAAGAAAGGTTTTTTGAACTCGAGCTAAAAGGTATTACATAAATAGAATGCTCTTTATTAGAAATTAGCTGCAACAACCAGACTTCATTCTGTCAAAAAATATTACGCGCTGTTTTTACTGTTATCCTCGTATTTTTTTTTTTCTGTACCTATGAATTATATTTCGAATTGGTTGAGTTGTTCTCGGGTTTTGCACATTTGGCGATTCATTTTTATTTAATATAGATTACCTACTAGTAGTGTCTGTCGCACGTTCACCACAAAAATATAATACGTACGAATAATAACGTAATTTACATGTGACTGGCAAACTGTTAATATGAGTGTTATATAAAAAAATTACAAGTTTGTACGGATTCACATTCCAAAATAATCTGTCTGGCTGTTTAGCCCCATTATTATTATTTTTGTGTCAGGGTCAGCAACAAAACCTGAATCTATGAAGGACTCATAAAAAATAAAAACATAAACAGACATGATGACTTAAAAAGCTCCTCTTTTTATCATCCGTACCTAAATAAATAAATACACCTAATGTTAATTTTATTAAATTTAGGTATATTTTGTAATCACTTGATGTTATCTACGCAGATAGCACACCCAAAGGGGACCCCAAAACCACTATGCAGATACAGCGTGACAATTACGCTAAGTACACTATTGTATACAGTTTATTCATTAAAATAGGACAAAAAACACGTTCTCATAAAACGGGTTTTATTATAGCAACACAGCAAAACCTCAAAATCGTCTAATCCTTGAGTCTAAAGGAGAAGACTTGTTACTGTTTTTTTTCGTATTAGGATTTCAAATCACGTGGTCGCGGGATCGGTGGCAAACATATACCTACAGACGCCAGCACAGCAAGCTGCCTAAAACCGAGAATTTTTCTCAGTGTACTTCGAGACTAAAGACTGTTTTACACGAATGATTTTGAAACTCGATTTGTATGCTTATTAAAACTCGAATTATTTTTTAATTTAATTGCCTATGGCATACATTACACCGTGTAAATCAGTCTTAATACTGTAGAGATAAAGCTGAATTTTTTTTTCGACTCCTGTGAAAGGCTGCGCTGGCATCAACAGAGCACAAATTCATGTTACACTCTGCTACTGAAAAATGTTTAGAGAAAGCATCAATACTCGGCCAGTTTAAAGATCAGCTGCACGATTAACTGATTAATGCAAGTACTGATTTCATAGATCCAGTAAATCGAGTTTTAATAAGCATACAAATCGTTGTTAACACCTCTACGATCCGGACGAAGCGTTTCGCCTCCTCCTTTATACCGCGTACATCGAGGGACTGGAATAATTTGCCAGCGGCGGTGTTTCCGTCGGACTACAATTTGAGTGTCTTCAAGGCTAGAGTGAATAGGCTCTTAATAAACTAGTGCGCTTTACCATCAACGATTGCGTCACTGCTTACCATCAGGCAGGATTGCGGTCAAGCGCTAGTTTATAATATATAAAAAAAAAAAAAAGTTTCAAAATCATTCATCAATAAAAATATACACACAATTATAATATATCACTATGAAATTCCTCTTTTTTCAATGCAAGTATGACCTTGGTATATGAGCGTGGTGATTACTCTCAATCCTTCTCTGTATGAGAGGAGACCTGTGCCCAGCAGTGGGACGATGAACAGGTTGATGATGATGATGATGATAACCTTGGTTTGACTTTAAGTCTGAAATCAACAACCCGCATTAAGCAAGCGTGGTGATTACGCTCAATCCTTCTCTGTGCCCAGCAGTGGGACGATAAAAAGGTTGAGTATGATGATCTCAGATCTACTTTCGTTATAGTTGAGTAATCAGGTATTTTCACAACATACCCGAGATTCCTATAAAACATGAGGTTGGCAATATTGATGTCATTATGATACGATTTCGGAGCAATATGCCACAGCAATTTGGCTCGGCGACGTTTTTAGGTCGATACTAAATACTTATCCATTGTTCAAAAGAATAGGTATTAAATTTATCGAAAGACTAGCGGCCGCCCGCGACTTCGTTCGCGTGGAGTTAGTTATTTGAACATTTAATTTCAACCCCAAAAGAGTTATTTTAAAAGTGTAGTATCTTTTAAAACGTTAGTAGAAATTAAGTGATGTCAAGGACAATTTTGTTTAAAATTAAATACTTACTACTAATTTATTTTGGATACGGATTAATTTTTGTTTCTTTTTATATGCACGGCTCTTATTAGTCTCAGCGTGATTTTGTATAGCCTAAAGCCTTCCTGGATTAATGGGCAATCCAACGCAAAAAGATATTTTGAAATCGGACCCGTAGTTCCTGAGATTAGCGCGTTCAAACAAACAAACTTTTCAGCTTTATATATTAGTATAGATTAAACCGAAGCTCATTTATCATGTCATTTGATGGGTGGCTACATTATTTTTTGGTGCTTTAAGGGCTCAATTATTTGGTTCGAGACAGAAAACTCATTACATTACACGATACAAATGCCATGTGCTTTTCGTGATCTACCTATCTTTATCTGAACTAAGTTGGGGTCGGTGCGACTACATATCTGACCACCATTACCCAGTAACTGGGTATCGCGAAAGTCTTTCAAAAAAAAAAAGAAAGATTTTCAAATTATTTATAGTGTCGTTTGCTAAATAAAAGCGCGAGATTTTATGTAGTAAAAAGTATATTCAGTAAATAATTCATAAAGAACAATGATATATCGCAGCATAGTGGCCCCATCATGACTTTGCCTCAATCTCCCTCATAGAAGGTTCACGTGGCCGTCTTTTTTTTCAACTGTCATTGGCGATATCCGCCATTATTATAAAATAAAATTTTCAAAGACATTCTATCATTTGTTACACGTTTTATTGGCAAAATTGTGGTATCTATTCCACACAGTCTATTCTTCAAGAGTTGAGGTTGAATCTCACCTTGAAAAAGAAAATGAAGAAGAGATTCTGACCCATAACTACTGTCATAGATTATCATATGACAGCTGTGCTTAATGTGTCTTCGCGGTACGGACCTACCTACCAAGATCGCCTTGGTAGGTAAAAATGCTCACCCATCCTTGGACCAATTGTGACTAGCGCAGCTTAACACGTGAGGCTATTATGTTTTTTTTGTATAAATTACTAGCGGCCGCCAGCGACTTCGTTCGCGTAGAGTTAGTTATGTTCCGCTCCTATTGGTCGCAGCGAGATGTTATATAGCCTAAAGCCTTCCTGGATTAATGGGCTATCCAATGCAAAAAGAATTTTTCAAATCGGTTCCTGAGATTAGCGCGCACAAACAAACAAACAAACTCTTCAGCTTTATATATTAGTATAGATAAACTAGTGCTTGACCGCAATCCCGCCTGATGGTAAGCAGTGATGCAATTGTTGATGATAAAGCGCGCTTGTTTACTGTTACTTAGCTACAAGGCCCCCAATGAAGAAAACGAACAGCAATATCTCATCAATCAATCATTTAATTTGCTAGTAATACATATTTAGAATTGATAGTTATAGTAATCCCACACATCAGCGTTTCTTTATTGGTTATTTTGAGCTGATTAAGCAATCTTCTTCTACTTAGCGTGCAGAATTCTGCTACTTGTTGAGCACCATCAGCCTATGTCGTCCGTCCTGTAAGGTGCATCTGTCAATACACGCGGGCCACGACATTAAGCCCCTCCATCATCGATCATAAAGCATCACCATTGATGGGGGAATACCCGACATAAGCCATTGATGACTTGGTCGTTTCATCTTTACTCCCAACACTCCGCAGTTTGTCGGCTCCTCATAGACCTGGCCCCGTACCTAAGCATTTTTTCCTTTCGAGGTCTTTTGTTGGGATCATTAGGACACCTATCTTCTAATCGAATCTGACTGTATGCGAACCGCTTAAGAGACGTTGGCTGAGGAAGCAGCTTGATGGTGACGTAACGCGAGAGCTCAGTGATCCGTAAACTTGTGACAATAGCATCCCGCACCGCGCAACTACCTCAAGCAACTTCTCAGTTAAGCGGACGGCCTTCAGCCTGTATTATGCCACTTCAGGGCAAAGGCCTTCCTGTCCCTATTCCACTCAATGCTGTATTTTGCGTCTACCAGTCTTTATAATAGGAGTCAAGCTCATCCCGCCATATTCGTCTGAGCGTGCCGCGAAAACATCGTGTACCTAGTGGACTGTACAAAAATATCAAGCAAGGTTATGTTTGTGGGGGCACTCCTCCAACAAAATCCATATTTTAATATTTACCTGTACTCTGTGTAATAATATCTGTACCATAAGCAATCCTTGCGAAACCTCTGCTTGCTAACTCGGTTGACGTGACTGAATTCTGTTTGCTTCCTTATTCCCTCGACCCACCCCGTCGTATTGCATTGCCCGTCCGCTTTATTACTGCATTTTCGGTAAGGGTTGCGGCTTTCCTCAAGAAGAGGCATTCCACGAAGCACAGCCAAACGAAGCACAGCCAGAGGAAGCGCCTCTAACGTATTCCACTAAGCACACCCGTAGCTGGGCTTCAAATAATAATACTAAAATTATTAATTTTCTATTCTACGAAGCACACCTATGAAATATCACTCGCATAGTGCGGGGACAATGAAATAAAAATATCGATAGAAGAAAATATTTATTATTTAAAAGACGAACTTAAATTTCTAACATATTTCAGTTTCATTATAATAATGTGTGTGTGTGTGTGTGTGTGTGTGTGTGTGTGTGTGTGTGTGTGTGTGTGCGTGTGTGTGTGTGTGGTCATATTGACATTCTTACTATTTAAAATCACAGATTGTTTCCTAATTTCAATAAAAACTTGGAAAAATATCAAAAACATTTTAAATATTGTTTTACATAGAGATGTATGTTGAAAATTTCTTATAACTACCTATTAATGAATAATAAAAATACTCTACTTTAACATTAAAAATCACACACACACACACACACACACACACACATACACACACACACACATACACACACACACACACATTATTATAATGAAACTGAAAGATGTTAGAAATTTAAGTTCGTCTTTTAAATAATAAATATTTTCTTCTATCGATATTTTTATTTCATTGTCCCCGCACTATGCGAGTGATATTTCATAGGTGTGCTTCGTGGAATAGAAAATTAATAATTTTAGTATTATTATTTGAAGCCCAGCTACGGGTGTGCTTAGTGGAATACGTTAGATGCGCTTCCTCTAGCTGTGCTTCGTTTGGCTGTGCTTCGTGGAATGCCTCCTCAAGAATTGTTCTACCAAAAGAAAAAATCTTTTTTGAAATATGTAGTAGTATAGTTTTTTTTTATATATTTTTTATAATGCCGTCGATTCTCTTGTTCACAAACTAATTTTACGTTATGTGCATCTTTTTATTTTATTTTATTAAGAAAAGGATACACTACATACACATAACACTTTACATAACATTTTAGTTTCATCTTGTCAAATTTAAATATTCCATAGACGGTTTAGACGCGATTATAAACATGGCGACCAAAAATACGCCAGTTTACGTCAGAAGCGCACTAATTTGACAGGTCTAAACTAACATTTTATCTTCTCACTTCTGTCCTTTTCTTAATGAAACAGAAATAACTAAACTTAAATTTAATTAAGTTTCTGAACAAACTAATAAATTCTGCAGATTAAATAATAATATAGAATAGATAGATAAGAAATTATCGATACGAAAAAGATGAAGATTTATTATCTTACAGCTTAAGCATCGAGATTGCATGTGGTAAGGTTTGAGTGCAAATGTTTTCCGTTTATGTTCCGAGGTCGCGGAATGATAGCACAGTTGTATAGATAAATGTGTTTACGCCTGTTCCGATTATCACACACAGCAAATGATCAAATTATACCTTTCCTATGTTAACCAATCTCGCATTGTACGTATAGTGTATCTAGATTTTTCGTAAAATCAGAAGTTAGCTTATTCTAGCAACGCGTAGCTCGATGAGAAGCTGTGCTTACAGTCATAATTTTCCTACATGTCCTAAATTGTATAAAATAGAATCCCTTATATTTAAGTAAAGTAAGTAGCCAACTTAGCTGTGGACTAATACAGTTACTACTGCTACTAAAGCAGGCTAGTGTCAATACCTAAAATATCTTAGTCGTGTTTTCTAAATATCGTTCACTTAATAGAGACTCGCCCTGACCACAATTCAAAAAGTAAATATAATAATAATATTTATTTATTTATTTCAAGCAACGCCGGCCATCTAAGCATACATATTTTTATTCTAAAATGTACTCCTCTGGCATGTGCGTGTGCTGTTCTGTGGTATTTGTACGGGGAAGCAATGGAACACCACGTCCAGCGGCCAGAAGACTTCTTCCATCACAACATTTCGATACACGCTCCACGAATGCCTTGAAGCTGACGCTGCGGCGCGACTCCAGGAACTGTGTACTTCGTGTACCTTCTCTTCCAGCGCACATACTCTACGAAGTCCTCCGCCTTAGTGGTGTAGTGTAAGTGGAAGAACATGTGGCAGCCACTTGCGAATTACAATGTCATGCAAAATCCTGAATCGCACAGACTAAGTTTACCACTCCACTAGTACTTAATACAAAATTATTTTTTGTTTCTGCGAAACCCGAAACACGTGTCCGAATTTTAAAAATATATAATGAAAAACCACAAAGTTATGAGTTTGTTATCTAATCTGGTTGTCTCAATAAAAATATGGTCAACGCACCGTTCTCACGCCCGCGCCTACAGCAGCGCGGCGCGGGGGAGTGGCCTGCCTCACTGTGATCTACCGCCAGCTATTTTGTACGCTCGGTAACCACACTGCAACAATTTCTAAATATATTTGGGAAAAAATATAACATGATGGTGTAAAAATGATTGGAATCGATACAGTTGCTTATTCTGAGCAAACTATATTCAGGTTTCGCATAAAGAAAAATTAACGTTGGACAGTATCATGCCCGGAGATCAGTCATCAGGTAACCTAGAAGTCTGGTCAGTGACTTTTCCATTCTCTATGGAGGATGAATGAACTTTACACCTTATTTCTACTATCTCTAAAAACATAATTAATAAATATTTACATAACCTTCACACTATGATAACAATCGTTAAGCGTCGTTAAAACAATTAGTTTAAACTCGCAAAGATAATGTAGATACCAAAGTCGTTTTAATTATTGCCTCTTTAGAACGTTTTGAGTAAGTCTATATTATTGGTCAACCTTCCGGGTAACGTTGTTTTTTTTTTAAATTATATATTTAAATTATAAACCAGTGCTTGATTACAATTCCGCGTGATGGTAAGCAGTGATGCATTAGTTGATGGTAAAACGCGCTAGTTTATTAAGCCTATTCACTCAAAAAACCTAAGTGAATAAGTAGGAAGATGGTAGTTGAGCGAGGTGATGCAATGTTAAACCCAACAACACGACCAACGATGCTGCGCCAGAGAGAGATTGATCTGGAGAGCCTCCGCGATCAAACATTTGGCGCATCGTACCCGGCACACATCGCAACACAACTGCTCAGACTCGTCCTCCGTACGGCTTCACCAGACATCATGCCGGAACACGACGAATCGCTTGGCGGCAAGACTTTGTCTGGTGGGTGGTAACTTCTGCCCGCAGCCGTCTTTCTTTAACAATAACAAAGTCTGCAATGTATTTTTTTCTTTTTAAATAAACTCACACTTCCTTTAGAAAAAAATAGTGATTTATTGCAAACCCAAACATACGCGTTCTATACATTACCGGAAAACAGTAACAAAATAAACGATATAACTATTGACATCATGAAAGTTCACGCTGACCTATCAAAATACCTACAACGAAAAAATAGTCTTTGTCCACCAATGCTTGTTTTTCTCTTTAGACACTATTTTAATTTGTGAACACAAAGTAGGTAATTGGTGTTGAACTGCATTACACGAGAAGGCTATATAGTTGTGTCAGTAATTTGTTGCTAATGCATACAAAGATACTGTAGAGTCACGTTCGGTACGTACGTGACCAAATTTTAATCACAATTTATCTTATCGTATTGAGCAATCAGTGTTTAGACCCTGGACCTCCCTCTGAACTCTAATTCAGAATGATAAAACATTTGAAAGACATATCCCCCTTATTCATACACGTTGCTTAAGTTGACTACTGATTAACGATTCTTTAACCATACATTTTTGACTTTTTAACGTCACTTAACTTTAAACCTCTTTTAAAAATATATACCACAGTGTTTAAGGGGTTTATTCATAAACGAAGATTAAAGTTAAATGACGTGCAAACGTATAGCTACTAACTAAAGCAACGTTTATGAATAAGGGGGTTAATTGTTTACAGCATAAACTCTTTTTCTCTCTCTCTCTCTCTCTCTCTATGACCACATCGATTTGTTTAATCGATTGAAGGACCACCCAACTTTTGTATTTATATTTATAAACAAGTACTTCTGGTTTTCTTTCCTCAGACATACTCAGAACTCTGCAAACAATATTGATATTTATGTTTTTACCCACGTGAATTCTCTTCGGGGTTGTCCGGCAGTGTCCGGTACGAATCGGAAAATCCCACAGCATAAACATGGACAGACAGAAAAAAATATTGACATTACATACCTACTCTAGTTAATAATTCAATCTTTATCAGCTAAGGAGGTTTTTTGTAATTATTTAAGCATATCGGCAACTGTGCCAACGGAGTTTTGGCGGAAAAGTCACGCTCGTTTTTGATTAGACTTTTAAAATTATTTACAGTGTTGTAAAAAGTGCATTCAGTAAATAATACATAAAGAACAGTGAAATATCGCAGCATAGTGGCCACATCATGACTTTGCCTCAAACCTCCCTCGTAAGACGGTTCACGCGGTCGTCTTTTTCGACATGAATAATTCATTACGTGACATTGGCTAAATGCACAAACCATGCAAAGCCAAAAAAGAAAGAAAAAAAAAAGAACTATGCCAACAGAAACTATGTTACGTACTCATTAAATATCTTTAAAGCGATTAATTCAAAGGGCCAGCACTAATATTGTACCATCATCATCATCCCAGCGTTAATCCCAGTCGCATCCGCAGCCTTTTCAGCTTTGGAGTCTGGGGTCCGCTTTACCAGTCCAACTGCTGATATGGCTAAACTTCGACATTTTCCGTGAAGCGGCTGCCGTCTGACCTCCACAACCCGAAGGCGACATCGAAGCATTGCAGTTAGATCAATTGTTGGACTTTTGAGGGCTCCAACAACCCGTAACGACTGCCACTAGATGTTCGTATGACAACCGGGACCAACGGCTTAACGTGCTTTCCGAGGCACGACCAGACCAGTGCAAATATTCATATTCATGCATACAAATACTTGCACTGTGCGGGGATCGATCCCGCGCCACCTTGCGCAGCGGCCGCGTCCGCTACCGCTACGCCACGGAGGCTGTCAACACTAATATTGTATACACGCTATAAATGACAACGGCGCCGATTTCCTTGTTCACAAATTTTAAGTTCAGTGCATGTTTTTCTCTATACTTCATTAAGAAAAGGACAGGAAAGAAAACATTAATTTAGTCCTAATAACGATACTCCATAGAGAGTTTAGACGCGGTTAAAACATAGCAAACTAACATTTGACCTTGGTTAACTGGTAGAGAATGCGTAATGCGTAAAGTCCGCCATTGTACCTTTTTTTGTGCCAAAACATTTAAAAAATAAGCTTCAATTTAGTTTAGTTTCTAAACAAGAAAATCGTGGCCATTTTGAAGAATATTACTAAACTTAAAGATTAGTGGACAACGTAAATAATATCATTGAATGTTGTTGGACTTTCAAAATAAAAGTCGCTAGAGTGACGCTGATAGTGTGTTACCCCGCTGATCAAGACAATACTACAAAACCTTTTTTTACCAAGTAGCGGCCGTCAGCGACTTCGTTGGCGTGGTTAGTTATGCTACGCTCCTATTCGTCGCAGCATGATGTTATACACCCTAAAGCCTTCCTGGATTAATGGGCTACCTAATGCAAAAGAATTTTTCAAATCGGACTAATAGTTCCTGAGATTAGCGCGTTCAAACAAACAAACTCTTCAGCTTTATATATTACTAGCCTCCGTCAGCGACTTCGTTCGCGTAGAGTTAGTTATTGCTCCGCTTTGACTTCAGTTTTCGCAACATTTTTTGTTACTGCTCTGCTCCTATTGGTTATAGCGGTATGTTATATAGCCTAAAGCCTTCCTGGATTAATAGGCTATCCAACGCAAAAAGAATTTTTCAAATCAGACCAGTAGTTCCTGAGATTAGCGCGCACAAACAAACAAACTCTTCAGCTTTATGCAGTATGTTAAATAACAGAGGGCGTTCCCTTAAACTCGTTATATACATATATCATTAATAGATTAAAATAAAAATATCAGCATAGAAAAATAAGCATAAAAAAATCCGCATAAAAAAAAATCTAATTGGAAATAAATTTGAAACCTCCTGTTTTAAATCAAAATAGTAGTCGTCATGTATAAATAAATTGCGACGTTGCCGTCTTTCATGTTCGCGTGTACAGTGTGTTTCTTTTACATGTCAATTTAAAATTTTTATTGAATATTTTCTTATTGGAAAAAATTTTTAAAACATTTTGTTTTCGAATGGAAATATTTTTTTTAGCATGTATGTATGCTATACTATTTCGGGTTAACGGGAACGCCCTCTGTTAGTTAACATACTGTATATTAGTATAGATATAGAAGTCTAGATTTCACCATCTGTAAAGATGAGAAAAATACTCGTCGACTAGAGACTCCTGTTATTTTTCGATGGTTAAACAGGACAGCACTTTTTCAGTGGTCTCATCTTTATAAAATTTATTTTTTTATAATTATAAACTGATTTTGATAATTATAACTGATGGGCCTCATACGAAGGCTCAGAGTCACACAAAGGGCAATGGAAAGAGCTATGCTAGGAGTTTCTCTGCGTGATCGAATCAGAAATGAGGAGATCCGCAGAAGAACCAAAGTCACCGACATAGCTCTGCGAGTCGCTAAACTTAAGTGGCAGTGGGCAGGGCACATTGCTCGTAGAACCGGTGGCCGATGGGGCAGCAAGGTTCTGGAGTGGCGGCCACGTACTGGAAGACGCAGCGTAGGGAGACCCCCAACAAGGTGGACCGATGACCTGGTGAAGGTCGCGGGAAGCCGATGGATGCAGGCAGCACAAGACCGGTCATCGTGGAAAGCCTTGGGGGAGGCCTTTGTCCAGCAGTGGACATCTATAGGCTGAGGAAGAATTATAAACTAGTGCTTGACCGCAATCCCGCCTGATGATAAGCAGTGATGTAATCTTTGTAGTTGGTAAAGCGCGCTAGTTTATTAAGAGCCTCATCATCATCATCATCTCAGCATTTATCCCGGTTGCATCCGCGGCTTTCGCGTTGGAGCCCGGGGTCCGCTTTCCTGCACATTCTCCTCCATTTCGCACGATCTTTAGCATCCTGTGGTATGAGCTTGTTGGCACGCACGTCATCTCTTACAATGTCAAGCCAGCACTTCTTTGGTCTACCCCGCTTGTTCCGGCCCGGCGGAGGCGCCATGGCAAGACATTTGTAAGTAGTAAGAGCCTATTCACTCATAAAGACACTTAAATTGTAGTATAGTCACACGGAAACACCGCAGTTGCGAGATTGTTCCAGTCCCTCGATATACGCGGTATAAAAGACAAGGCGAAACGCTTCGTCTGAATGGCACTGGTGTCAACAACGTAAGGATGTACTCGCCGTACATCATCATCATCATCATCAACAACCTTTTTATCATCCCACTGCTGGGCACAGATCTCCTCTCATACAGAGAAGGATTAAGCGTAATGACCACGCTTGCTCAATGCGGGTTGGCGATTTCAGACTTATAAAGTCCAGGTTTCCTCAAGATGTTTTCCTTCACCTTCAGTCATTGGTGTCCAAGATATACTTAGAAAGTACATATAACTTTAGAAAAGTTACATTGGTACTTGCCTGACCTGGAATCGAACCCGTGCACTCATACTTGAGAGGCTGGTGTTTTATCCACTAGGCCACCACGACTTACTCCGATGGAGGAATAAGGTCATGCAATTCCCTCGCACACTCTCCAAAATGCATCCTATAGAACACCAGGCTCGCTACTCTTCACCTGTGCAGCAGGCTTTGGAAAAGGCAAGTACTGAATCGCGTTACCTCCTACAGTCAATGCAATTTTCTCTGCGTTCATCATCACAGCAGGCCGCTACTGAATATTCAAGCAAGGTTCAGAAAGAAGTGCTAAGACAAAGTAGATCCAAGTTTTTTTAATGAAATCGTGACAATAGTTCAGATTACTAAAGAGTAAATAGACTGTAACAAGGCTATTGATAAGTTTTTGTTGTCAATAAAAAACAGCTGCTAAGGTCATAGAACCATTCTGTAAAAATCTGGGCGTTATAACTTTCATGATGTGAGCTTAGAGCGAGCTGTCATTAGTGTCTTCTTCTTATTCATGTTCAGCCTATAGAGGTCCACTGCTGGACAAAGGCCTCCCCCAAGGCTTTCTACGATGACCGGTCTTGTGCTGCCCATATTCATGGACTTCCCGCGACCTTCACAAGGTCTACCTTGTTAGGGGCCTCCCTACCCTGCGTCTTCCAGTACGTGGCCGCCATTCAATAACCTTACTGCCCCATCAGCCATCGGTTCTGCGAGCAATCCCTCCCCACTGCCCCTTAATTTTAGCGACTCGAATAGTTATGTCGGTGACGTTGGTTCTTCTGCAGATCTCCTCGTTTCTGATTCGATCGCGATCATAGGTGTCAATCCCTTTCATTAGTTGACATGACAGCTCACTTTGTTGTTTGTTTTTTATAATTATAAACTAGTGCTATATTCCGCCTGATGGTAAGCAGTGATGCAATCATTGCAAAAAAAACGGTAAAACGCTAGTTTATTAAGAGCCTATTCACACAAAAAAATAGAGTGAATAGGAAGGAAGACGGCAGTTGAGCAAGGTGATGCAATGTGAAACCCAACAAACGATCAACGATGCTGCGCCAGAGGGAGATTGATCTGGAGATCCTCCACGACCAAACTACCGACACAACCACATTTGGTGCATCATACCCGGCACACGTCGTAACACAACTGTTCAGATCCGTCCTCCGTACGGCTTCACCAGACATCATGCCGATGTCATGGCCTACCACCATCTATCACACTTCACCTAGCTTTTACAGTGAGATGTTTACAGAATTGCCCAGTTGTTCTGTGTGAATCTATACTTCTATACTAATATATAAAGCTGAAGAGTTTGTTTGTTTGTTTGTGCGCGCTAATCTCAGGAACTACTGGTCCGATTTGAACAATTCTCTTTGCGTTGGAAAGCCCATTAATCCAGGAAGGTTTTAGGCTATATAACATCACGCCGCGACGAATAGGAGCGGAGCATAACTAACTCTACGCGAACGAAGTCGCTGGCGGCCGCTAGTAAAAGATAAACATTCTAGTAAGTTATTTTAATTATCCCGGTTCACGGGAATACTAAGTTTTCTAACACAGCAACTACCCTTGGTGTGGTGGTGATTTCAGCCCAATAAGACTAAGACTGTATATAATACTAGCAGCCGCCAGCGACTTCGTTCGCGTGGAATTAATTATGCTCCGCTCCTATTGGTCGCAGCGTGATGTTGTATAGCCTAAAGCCTTCCTGGATTAATGGGCTACCCAACGCAAAAAGAATTTTTCAAATCGGACCAGTAGTTTCCGAGATTAGCGCGCACAAACAAACTCTTCAGCTTTATATATTAGTATAGATTTTTCACTCACTCTTGCAGCTCATTCGTGGAATCCAAGATAGAGTTAGAAACATATACTCACACGTAAAAACCAGCTCTTGTGTTGTATGAAAATCTCAGCATGAACACGTGTAGTAAGTTGTTAATAGTGCCGGTGTAAACTTCCTTGATAACTTACTAAACTATATTTACATTTTACTTACACACCATACAAATGGCCTCGCCAATCTAATCCGTATCGGGTCGCAGTTCGGTAAACTATGTTTCGTACATAACCCCAAAAACAACTAACAAGAACGCCAAATTGCGGCTCTACTCACAACTAAATTGGAAAATTGGATTTAGTGGAATCAGTAGTAAGTTGATCGAATGGGAGCAGTTCTTACGTCGCTTCATATGTTTTGCTTAGGAAAGTTTCCCTAAGGAAAATATAGTTAGTATTTCTGTTGTGGGAAGGAAAATACAGGGATCGCCTTTTAGGGAAATAAACACTGTTTAACTCTGTTTAAAGTCGTGTAAACCTTTATTAATTATAATAAAATAATGATAATCTAGAACAGCTCATAATTCAACAATGCTTTTAATATGGCAAGATTATCACAGTTATAAGAAACACACAGAGAGAACTGCTGGCATCTTTAAGACTAACACTTTTATATTTACATATCAGATAAGATAACATTTTCGTCGTGTTTTAAACAAAGTTTGAAAAACATAAAATCAGCTTGGAATAATAATAATACTACGCGCGATTTTTTAAATCTTCGTTATCAAATTTGAACGGAGATTACCCAGGTAGGTACACAAAAGGTGGGAAGAAAAAAAAGTAGTGCCAAGTGTGTGTGCTAACACAGATGCACTCTCATAGTCCAATGGAACAACAATCCGATACGACTAAGGAGTGATCAGTCGCAGGGCCAACGGATGTGGTTGTAGTTTCCAAACCATGGGACCCGACGACCAACTTCTAAACGCGCTACTGGGAAATTCCTAATAGAAAAATCAAATAACATTTTTAACGACTTAAGAATCGAGCCCAGGACACAAAGTAGTTCCACTAACGACCATGAGACCAACGCGGCAGCTAACGCCTTAGCATTGGGAATAGGTTTATCCGTATATTAGAATAGAATGAATAAACTTGCGTAAACATATTCATTACCCATATTTCACTTACATAACCTTTTCCCAACGACGTTGAGGTCAGCTTGCAGCCTCACCAGATTCAGCTGGATATTAGTATTTTACAAGAAGCGATTGCCTATACCATACCCCTAGGTTCGTAACTCTGCCGTCGGCAAGAATGAATGTGTAATGTAAGTGAACAGCAGTGAAATGAAAAACGTAATGTAAATAAGAAGTAATATTAAGACATGTAAATAAGATGAAAAGAATAAGGGAAAAGAGCAGCCCAAATAATCACTAGCCGCATAAAACAGCTCACTAAAACAGAAAGAAATATGAAATTCGACCATGACGCTGTCACCTGATTAGTCTATTTATTGACTAATCTAATATTACTGACTGTGCATGTGTGCACTCATAGGTAATTAATGTTTACCAATAACACTCAACAATTAATAAAAACTTGCACATATAATATTAAGAACGGTTAGGAGAAATAGTGGGGCGCGTCTCCGTGAATTGCACGGTCTATAGGTACCTACCTAAGTAATAATTAGTGTCTGTCTTCCAATTCTCCGTAATACCTAAATGCTTCTGCATAATAGCAAAAATAAAGATAAATAAAAGTGAATCTTGCGCATGAAATCACCGACTTGTAAGGGCACCTAAGTCACTTTTATCATTAGTTAGGTACACTTAATGACCTCAGTCGTCTACAAAGAATCCAAACAAACACGATCCAAGTGACCATGTGCAATTGTGTTGTGCATGTGTGTGTAAGACTTTTTATTTATCACTACCTGCGGTACTCGTGTATCAACGCATACAATAACAATGTTATAAAGAAATGCGACTGATATATTTCATATATCTTATCTACACACACTCGCCAAAACGTGTACATACGCAGATTCACTATCTATATACACTTATATCTTACATAGGGTATGCCATGATTGTTGGATCATTTTGATTACCTACTTACTAGAAATATCTGCTTGCATTGGGCCGATTAGTGGAAAAACAGAATAAGTTGCATATCTAGTGAGGTAGAAGATATCGATACCGGAAATTTCAATTGTCGTAAAGGACAAAACACAAGTTTACAGTAGAGCCGAAAAACAAAAAAAGAAATTGTTTTTTACTTATATCTTTTTCAAACAAAGTGCTATGTTCATGATGTCAAAAGAAACCCTAACTATTTTCTATCCATGTGCTATCCATATAAATTAACAAAATAAACCAAACTTAATTAATTACCAAAATGAGAGTCCTTTACAGCCCAAAAAAATTCAACTGAAGTACTTTACAGCCACGAAAAATTGGTATTGATAAAGTCAGCTATGTCGTAAAGGACTATTTTTGATCATCAGTGGGTAGTATAAGTCAATTAAATCAAAAACTAAGGTGGTAAAACGACAAAAAAACCGAAAGCTCTAAATAGAAATACCTACAATAGGTACCTACCTAGTACAATCAAGTGAAACAAAATGTATTTTTATTATGTTTTATTTATTATTCAAATAAATAGTAAAGTATTACAATAGTTACTCTAATAGGAACTCAATATTTAAATGAAATGTAATGCAACTTTTTAATCACCAGTAATTGTTGTGCTGCTAAAATGAACTCAGTTTTAGAGTAATCAGCTAATAAAATTATCTACCTACTATTTTTTTAAATTGTTGTTATTGAAACTCAAACAATAATTATTAGAACAGTCTTAGATTATTTGAAGAAATCGTTCATTAATAAAACTAAAGTCAAAAATAAACATATTACTATAAAAAACAAAATACCTGATGGAAAAAAGTAAATGTAAAGTGACTTTAGCTTTTTAAATTTCATATTAGTAATAAATGATAAACATACTGTTTATTTTTAATAATCAGTAAACAAATTACTATTGTTTAACAATTTTTAATGAAACTCAAACAACAGAACAGACTTGAACATAATAATAAAGTCAAAATAATAACAATATTTGCCCTCAAGAGATTATAACTCAAAAAATTTACATTCTAAATTATTAAGTAACTGACCAGTATTTTCAGTCTTTCATTATTATGAAACGTAGGCCCGTTTTTTGATCCGTAGTTAACTTCAATGGTTCTAATTTTTCTAAATAATTATTCTTCTATGTTAGTCAACAAATGGTCAAATAAGTTGGAGTGGTAATTATTTGACAATTAAATTTGTAAAACTAACTATTGAGTATAGTAGTCGTATAAAAAGTTAAAATGAACGTAAAAAAATGAGGATTTACGACCTCTAAAATAATTGAAACATGACTTTACGCCCCGTATTGGTAAATATTTTTACAATAGATCCCAAATAGTAAAAATAATCGCGCTAGAGATGTTGGAAAGCCAGGTCGTAAGGGACTTTTTTTTAAAGATAGATTTTTTTTAAAACTACCAATCAATAGAGCTTGCGACGCTGATTCCAAATATGTATATAACACATTTTCGGTAAAATGTCCTTTACGACAATTGAAATTTCCGGTATCGATATGATCAGCACCGTAATTCCATAACACAGTATTATTATTAAAAAAAATCATTTTTAAGCATATTGCTAATCCATTACTCCAATTATGTTCAAAAAATGTGTCTGCTCAACAACTTACGGACGACAGCAGGTCAAGCTACCCCAAACTGTCAGATATTCCCAATCAACCTTGAGCCTTCATCATCATCATCATCAACCTTTTTATCTTCCCACTGCTGGGCACAGGTCTCCTCTCATACTAAGAAGGAATGAGCGTAATCACCACGCTTGCTCAGTGCGGGTTGACGATTTCAGACTTAAAGCCCCGGTTTCCTCAAGATGTTTTCCTTCACCTTCAGTCATTGGTGTCCAAGATATACTTAGAAAGTAAGTACATATAACTTTAGAAAAGTTATTGACCTGGAATCGGAGCCGCGCACTCATACCTGAGATGCTGGTGTTTTAACCACTAGGCCACCACGACTTAATACCTTGAGCCTTAATGCTTTAGAAATAAAATTGAAAATATAATAAGGAAACCTGACAGATTGTAGTAGCTTGATTTGCTGTTGTCTGTACCTCTATAACGCATTGAATGACTTTGAACTGTCAACATAACATCCATTGCTAATTACTAACAATGAAATAATAATTATTAGGTAATTACGCTCAATCCTTCTCTGTATGAGAGGGGACCTGTGCCCAGCAGTGGGACGATAAAAAGGTTGATGATGATGATGATGAAAGTAGTTACGTAATACACTATCAGTGGAATGGGTTTCACTTTGACAGTAGAACAAAGTTCATTGCGTTATTTACGTTGTTGAGTAGGCAGATTTTTCAAATACACACATCAAAAGTGTCTAGGGATCAACATATATTTTTGCAATAACTTTTCTCCTGATTGATATTAATTAAAATTTTCTTTAAGGATTCATCAATTAAAGTGTTTTCGTTTGTCACAGTAACGATAAACCAAGTCACCTTTGCATTAATAAAGAAATTTGCCATTTTCCTAATAAAGGGATATTTGACATTTGAACCACTAACACAAAAGTTCGAAAAAAAGACTGAAATAACAGTTTTCTCTAAAATTTTATTGGGTAACTTAAACAATTAATAATCCGTGTTTCTACCGCGAACACTAACAACACAAGAACATCAGTTTGGCATACTCAAAATGAGTTCATCCAAATCACGCTGTGGAATGGCCGCCCATGTTCGTTGCAACAACAAAAAAAGATCTTCTTGCGACTGGATACCCTCCATATTCGGCAGAGCTCTTCTCTGTAGCATATCCCATGCATGCTCAATCGGGTTCAAGTCTGGCGACTGAGCAGGCCAGGGCAGGACATTGATGTTAGCTGCGGCGAGAGTCTGTCTTACAACTCTTGCGGTGTGCGGTCGTGCATTATCATGCATTAACTGAAATAAGGGACCGATTTGCACTTGTAGAGGAACGATGACGTCTGATACAATCGTTTCAGCATAAATTTGAGCGTTGAGGTTGCCTCTGATCCAAATCAACTCAGTTCTTCCGCCGATCCAAATACCCGCCCATACCATGATGGTTCCACCACTATAAGGATGGACTTCCTGGCAGGATTTTAATCGCTGTTGGCGTCCAGGGGTTCTCCAGTGTCGTATACGTCTTGTATCCGGTCTCATACCAAAACGAGACTCATCAGAAAAGCACACGAAACGCCATTGTTCTTCTGCCCAATTTCTGTGTTCAAGAGCCCATTGATATCGAATCCTACGATTGTGCATTGCTATAGGTGGTACCCGTAGCGGTCTTCGGGAATGAAGGTTCACTTCATGCAAGCGGTTTCTGACTGTTTGGTCGCTAATTAAGTTCCCTGAAGAGTGATGAAGCCTCACGGCTAACATCATGGCGGTTATTGTTGGAGCTCTTCGAGTTAAGATTTGAATGTATCAGTCTTGTCTCCGTGTGGTGCAGCGATACCGTCCTCCATGGCGCTCAGCCACGGTACCAGTGCTTCGGTAACGTGTCCAAAGTCGACTGATAACACTCTGACTTGTATTCAGAGCTAAAGCCACAGTACGTTGCCAGGAACCAGCTTCTATCATTCCCACGGCTCTGAGCATTTCTTCCCTGCTTAAATGACGTCGCCGCTCCATAATAACGTTGGTTTTAATCAGTAGTAGGGAAACAGTAGCACTAATAATGTCTTCAATGCGTTGTATGTTTTTATAGGGAAAATATTGACAGCTGATTTTCATCTTTTACTCGAATTTGATTCACAGTTCCTGATTCAAATTATGAAATGCACCAAAAAGGATCCATATAAATTTATAAAATCATAAATTTATTACAAAGCCACATCTCAATCTCAAGAAATCCGCATAAAAATGCTTGATCCCTAGACACTTTTGATGTGTGTATATCCATCATTGGATTAACAATATATTTTAAAATGGTACCGATTAATACCTAGTAATAATGTGTTAATCAATTAAGACGCTGCTATTGTTGGTATAACAGTTGAATATCCATATATGACAACTTTGTATTATCAGACTACGATTTTGTGTGATAAAGAAGAGTTATACCTACTCGGTTCCTCTATTAACAAAAATGATTCATTTTGCTTACCAATGATAGCATTACCAAAGTAGGCATATAATTATATTTGTAATCAAGTTTTACCTGTGAAAGCTACTTACCTCCATATGCGAGTGCAGCTGCTTACTTCAATATGTGTTTGCTTCATTGTCAGGAGAAACAAGAGTCTTAATTATTTTAAACAATAATGATTCTTAATTGGTCTGTCATTAAGCCAATAGGTTCTTAGAAGAACTGTTCCGTCATATTATAACGGCTGATAAGAAAGTAAGTCATATTGACCAGTATTAGAAAAAAGTTTTCAAAAATATCCCCTGCTTTTATTGTAGCAGAAAATGCAATATTATCCATTCAATTACGGCTTGGACTTTAGCCGACTTTTATATGATCATTGAGCAAAGGTTTATTCTTAAAGAAAGCTCGACGTGGTAGGTGTATTTTAAATATATTGAAGGTTTATAAATAGCTGATCTGAACAGCAGTTGACGATCGCAACAGATGCAATACACAATCGATTGGGACGAGAACTGTCACTGACGGCACGCAACTTGTGCATCGTGTAACCAACATTCTGCAATCTTCTATTCATGATATGAGCTTTCTGTTATTAAAATTTTTAAAACAAATGTGATGTCAATCATTCTGGTATTCAGCTCCCGTTAGACTGGGAGCCGACTACAACATATTTGGGAAATGTGAAATTTAATAAATTGTATGTAAATATCAACTAATTAACTAGTGAATAAAAATATCTAAATAATAAAAAATATTATTTAAAAACAAAACCCGCCTGCATAAAACTCTAACGAACTGAATAGAAACAAGTTGAACAATCGCAGTTGGGGGACTGTTCTATGGAATACTTGTTTATCTAGCTAAGAAGTCCCCCAACTGCGATTGTTCAACTTGTTTCTACCTATTCAGTTCGTTAGAGTTTTATGCAGGCGGGTTTTTTGTTTTTAAATAATATTTTTTATTTCTATCTTTTTAGTTTTAACAAATTATGTTTCTAATGTTGGAAAACTTCAAAAAATTGTTTAATTTCTTTTTTCATCGTTCCATTTAATATTAAAAGTGCACGTTATATACATATTTTCTAATGAGTATTTTAAATCCTTCATTTTAAAACCAATTCGATAAGTTTGGTTAATAAAAATTACCTCATAATTATGGCGTCAAACATCCGCCATTTTTTTTTTTTAATGTCACCGTCTAAGACAAATCTAACGATGTCTCAAATGTGAAAATCCGTTAGCCGGTTCTGGAGATACAAAATAATAAAGAATATTACATACATTCATATGTACAAGATACGCGCTTTGTGCATGCCTCCGAATGTAATTCTGTTTATAATTTTGCAAAAAATTGAAACTGACTCCAACTGCTTTCTGCGTAGTGCTGGTCAATCTATTCGTCGGATAATACCCATAGCACCGTTAACCAGCCCATGGTTAGCACTGATGTTCCGTCTTAGCATGGCTCGAGAGCTTATACCTAACTTGAGGTGGTTTGGTATACTACCTGATTTATTGGGATCTTCAGGTATGTATTCCTCTCGTAGATTTTGACCATATGTTTTAGGTTCAAATGAGATGTCTACAGCACTAACATTGTATACTTTTGTGAGCTTTTCTAACTTTTCTGTCATGGTCTTCTTCGTCTTCAATCTTTTTCGTCTTTTTTTTTATTAGTTATAAACTAGCGCTAGTTTATTAAGAGCCTATTCACTCTAGCCTTGAAGACGCTCAAATTGTAATGTGACGGAAACACTGTCGCTGGCAAATTGTTCCAGTCCCTCGATGTACGCGGTATAAAAGAGGAGGCGAAACGCTTCGTCCGGATCGTAGTGGTGTTAACAACGTAAGGGTGGAAACTTGCCGTACGACGGGTCGTCCGATGGTAGAACGGAGATGGGGGAATTAAATCTTGCAATTCCCTCGCACACTCCCCAAAATGCATCCTATAAAGGACCGAAAGGCTGGCTACTCTACGCCTGTGCTCTAGGCTTTGGAGACCGTCTCGAGTTAAGTCAGGGTTACCAATCAGCCTCTTCGTCCGCCTCTCCACTGAATCCAAAGTGGCCAGGTGACACTTAGCAGCACCAGCCCAAATGTGGCTGCAGTACTCCACACGAACCGACCTGTGCTTTGTACAACATTAAAAGCTGCCCTGGTGTGAAGTACCGCCGGACCCTTGCGATAACGCCAAGTTCCTTGGCAGCCACCTTGGCTTTGGACTCAATGAACCGCCCAAAGTTTAGGGTGGAGGGAATCTCAACTCCCAAAAGCTCAAGGCGGTCGGAACACTCCAAGGATACGTTTCGAAAAGTAGGAGCCAAGGTGAACGGGCTTTTTTGGGGGTGAAAAGGTTTTGGCGGTATTGAATGCTACAAGTTTGGCATTGCCCCATTCGGAGACTGCCACTTGCCTCTCGCCCAGCTGATTTCTTTAAGAATCAATAAACTGCCACTGTGTTGGCAAAAATACATTGATTGCATGGGTTATAACTTCAATTAATACAAAAGATTTTTTTCCTATTAAACTGCAATTTTATATTTAAAAACTTTTTTATATAAAATATATTTAGAATCAATATTTTTATTATAATCAGTGATTAAAATCCTTAATTTTGATAACCAACTCTATATGCTTGGCAGAAAAAAACATGTAATTCTTTTTTTTTGTTCCATTTAATATTAAGTTATATACATATTTAGAATCAGTGTTTAAAATCCTTCATTTTGATATCCCACTCGATATGCTTGGTAGAAATTTATTTCTTCATATCTCACAATATGGCGTCATACATCCGCCATTTTGGATTTTTTAAAATGTCACCTATCTAGTAGCAGTTGGGCAATTAAGTCAAATCTAACGATACCTCAAATGTGAAAATCCGTTCAGCGGTTCTAGAGATACTAGGTAATAAAGAATAATACATACAAGATAGGAGCTAAAAACATAACCCTCCTGGCAGTCGGGTAATTACATCTTGATATAACCAAAATACTTATTCTACGATATCTTTTAATGTGTACATACACATTAAAAGATATCGTAGAATAATTATTTAATAAATTGTATTTGAATAAAAGCTAATTGAATAGTGAATAAAAATAAGTAAATCATATCCTATCATAACCAAAATTATTTACTTACAAACTAAAATGTATCGTCGAATAATTATTTAATAAATTGTATTTGGATAAAAGCTAATTGAATAGTGAATAAAAATAAGTAAATCATATCCTATCATAACCAAAATTATTTACTTACAAACTAAAATGTATCGTCGAATAATTATTTAATAAATTGTATTTGGATAAAAACTAATTGAATAGTGAATAAACATAAGTAAATCATATCTTAACATAACCAAAATTATTTACAAACCAAAATATATTTTCGAATAAAATGTTCTTCGGCTCTACAAGATTCCAATTTTACTTTTGATTTTTATTGTTTTTCATTTTTATTTTTGCTTCGATTTCGATTGCATGAGATTTTATTTTAATTATGGTTATGATTTTAATTTAATAGGTTAAAAACATAAACATAAATTCGGAAAAAAAGAATCAATCAATCAATCAAATCAATATCAATCGACAAATAAATAATGCCTGATGTGATTACAATCAAAATCACAAGACATTTCTTCAAATTAGGCTGAGAATCAGCACTTTTTGAACGTCAATATTACATAAGACAGTCCCGCCAAAACACCCGCCCTTGGCTACTTTCTAGTACTTTCGCTGGTAAGAAGAAGGGGTAGAACAAACCCCCCAGCAGCACACCTGTCTGTTCAATTAAAAAATACTGTATATAATATTAAGTATGTAAAAACATACCAGTACCCGCGGCATATTGAAATCTACTTTGTAAAATAAAATTTATTCATAGACTTAGTTTGTGCAAAAATTTGGCAGAGTGCACACAATCAAAGGCTTTGAAGCGATGACAGAAAACTCCAAAAGCGTTTTGTGACCTCTCTTGTGGGTTAAATAATTATGTATTTAAGAAGGGCTATATCGCTGCATCTAGCATCTGGCATTTATAGGATACATTTTGCAGAGTGTGCGTGGGAATTGCATGATTTAATTTCCCTATCTCCGTTCCATCACAAGACGACGTCGTACGGCGAGTTTCCACCCTTGCCTTACTTTGTTGTCATCACTACGATCCGGACGAAGCCGGAGTTTGGCCTCCTCTTTTATACCACGAACATCGAGGGACTGGAACAATTTGCTAGCGACGGTGTTTCCTTCGGACTACAATTTAAGTGTCTTCAAGGCTAGTAAATAAAATGTTTTAAACTGGAGTATAAATATTTTAAAGAACCTGGTACACTAGTCTATTGGATCTGTCTCATAAAAACGAGACTTTCGGCATTGTTATTTGAACGTTGTATGGCCCACCGACAACGCCGCGGAATTGGTAAAATTTTGAGAAAAACAGCAACACAATATCGATTAAAATACAGTCGTGGCAACGAGACGTTAAAGGTGAATGCTTAGCCTCTGACCAAGGCAAGCCAGAGCTTGGATCACAGGAAGTGTGAGTGTCAATGAGCCATTTCGAAATGTCCTGAGCACTTGGATAAGTAAAACAGAAATCACGTTAAGCCATTGGTCCCGGTTGGCATTTTTGGCTCTTTAACAGTCGTGCTGGGTCCTGAGCTTCTACGTCAGAAGCCCAGAGATCTGACAAGCAGTTTTGCCAAGGAATATCGTGATAACCAGCAACTGGGTCGTGAGTTCAGATAGGCAGACGCTGTACCTAATGTCATACATACATATTTTAAGCTCACTTTTTATCCCATGGGGATAAACAAAAACTATAAGTTTCCTCCTACGATTCTTATATTTATTTACTATTTTTTTAGGACAACCAACAAATCTTAAACTAGTTACATTTATATACATATTACAATAATATAAAATCCTATGTTGAATGCAGACTTAATTATAGGTTGCCACATCATGCATCATTTTGTTGTCGGATTTTTATTTATTTATATAATTTTAAAAGAAAAAACAACAAGGATGTAATTTATAAACAGAACATAGAATTAAAGGACAAGGCTCAATCATTATTAGGTGGTGAACGATGATAAGATGTTACGACGGGGTTATTCCTTTTGGTTGGTGTCTTGGAAAGCAAGCAATCTTCGTGACATATTCGCCAAAAAAGTAAGCCCTTAATTGGTCATTAATTTCTCCCAAATTATTACCATTATTTTATTTACTCACTAGTGATACCATTTGAATTTTAAAAAAAGTAGACTTCATTCAGCATTCATCAGATTTGTTGGTATTAGATAGCTAAATGAGTATTAATGCACATTGCACAGTTAATATCATAACTATAATACTCCTTTTGAATAAACAAAACTGGAAAGCAATAGTACTTTTTAGACGACATTAAAATAAAAGAATTAAATAACTATTCTGTGCTTATAACAGAATTATTATTTAATCTCCCGGATACAAGGAAAACCGGGGTTAGCTGATGACGTCAGCCTACAATAAGTCATCACACATTATTACCTTAACGGTCGTATCCTGGGGCCCTAGTCCGCTATTTTTATATATTTGTCATTCCAACACGATTCCATTGACATTATGTTTAAAAGTACGTAATCTGCTAAATTCATAATGACCGATCAATTACCTCTGTCGTCTCTTAATGGAATGGTGATTGAATTAATGGTATTGCCGTATTGCCATTATTATAAAAACCATTAGTAGCCATGATTTACTAAAAACTACTACTCATCTTGAACATTTATTAATATGGAGTCGTGTGGCATTGGTTGACCACTGTAAAGTTATAATGACGTCATTTTGTTAGTAGATTACGAAACATGTCAAAATCGATCGTTATTAGATCACTGATCGAACATTTTGACAGTATTATAATAGCAGAGTATGGCCCCTGGTTGAACAATATGAACAATTTTGATGAATCAACATTGAGGAGAGTTTTAATATAAGGACACTAACTCCCTGTCAAAAAATATATGAATAGTTGCTCAACCTATCGGACTCCTGGGGCTCTAGTCTGCAATTTTTATAAATGTGTCATTCCAACACACTTCCGTTGTCATTTCATTGTCATTGTGCTTAAAAGTTCGTAATCTGCTAAATTCATAATGATTAATCAGTTATCTCAGTCGTCTCGTAATGGAATGGTGATAGAATGACATTGCTGTTTTTCCATTATTATAAAACCCGTTAGTAGAATTGATTTTCTAGAAAAAAATACTCATTTTGAACATTTGTTAAGGTGGAGCACATTGTCAGTGATTGACCACTGGAAAGTCATAATGATGCCATTTTGTTAGTAGACTATGAAGCTTGTCAAAATCTATCATTATGAGATAATTGATCGACCATTTTGACACTATTGTAATAGCAGACTAGGGCCCCAGGTGAGATAGCCATAATAAAGCTGTAAATATTATGCTCGCAGCGCAGTGCGACCGTGGCTGCGCCAACATCGTGACTTTTTTATAGTAAGACATAAGCCTAATATGTAGACTCTCTCCGTGAAAGCCAAAGTTTATAGCTGAAGATGTCTGTTTGTACTGTATTACGTTTCTATTATACCCCGTACAGTATGCCTAGTATGAGTTTTAGTTACGAAACTCGATCGTCGATATCGAGCGCGTTTGGCGCTCTCATTGGTTGAGAGTTCTTACAACCTTGAAGCGGGCCAGTCGACGAGTCAAACGGGCTCGATATCGACGATCGAGTTTCGTAATAAAAACTCATACTAGGCCTACTGATGATGACCGTCTTCTAGTTCCATATCAACCTTTGGGAAGGCCTTTTCCTTTCAGTTTTATTAATGTTAAGAGGGATTAATTTTAGTGGGATCTCCATTCAAGGGAGGATGAGCCCAACGTATTATGTAAAAGTTAACGACTCAATTAACCATAAATAGGTTACAAAACTAAAAGCTATTTAGGCAATGTGATTATCTAATTACTAGAGATGTACCGACTAGTCGCCGACTAGTCGGTAAAGCCGACTATTCGGCCGCTTTTGTAGTCGGCGAATAGTCGGCGACTAGTCGGCAAAATACGCCGACTAGTCGGCCGTTTACTTTGTATGTATTTCTCATTAATATGTACTTTAACAGGGGAACTGAAATGAAATAAAACCTTAACTATTCATTACTAGCTTTCCGCACGCGGTTTCGCCCGCGTGGACTTCGGTTATATCGCGCTTGGAAATCTCGGTAATCCTTGGAAATCTCGGGAATATCAAATTATTCCGGGATGAAAAGTATCCTTTTGTTTAATCCGGACTTCTAACTTACTAACTTAGGTCCTTACATATGAAAATGGCGTTTTGTCGTAGGCATTGGCCACTTTGATCTCAAATATCTCCTGTTTGGTAATTGGTTTAGAATTCCAAATTCAAATTTATACAGCTATTTACTCATCAATTTGTGTCTCGAAAACCGTATTTCTTTTGTTTTCTTTTCTTTTGGTTTTTTCCTTGCGTCATTGAGTTTACAAAATGGAAAATTTAAAGTTTCGCGTTATTTACGAATATGAGTTCCGCCATAGGTTCCGCCGTGGCACCAGTGCTGCAGAAACGGGTCGAAGAATTAATGATGTGTATGGCAGTGGTGTCGCTAGAGAAAGCACAGTGAGTTATAATACAAAACGCCAATTTCATATGTAAGGACCTAATATCTATAACACCAACAAAACAAAATCCTTCTTATAATTGGTATAAATTAACAAACAAAAGAATATCTTCTTAAGTTAAATAAACATTTATTAATTGTTAATCAAATAAAAGAGTAGGTATTTTATAATTACCAACAAATTAAAAAATAAACATTCAATATTTTGAACACGAACTGTTTCAAGAAAAATAAAAAAGAAACATAAGAACTTATATGATTAACCGGACGCAACCCAAAACAAAATGTCATATTTTTATAATAAAACATAGCAAAATCTCTTTACTACGACTGTAAAGAGGCCGAATAGCCGACTAGTCGGCCGACTAGTCGGCCTCTTTACAGACGACTAGTCGGCTAGTCGGCTAGTCTGCCAAAGCGGTAGTCGGTACATCTCTACTAATTACCCATTTAAGAAATGAACAGATGTACCTAATGCGTGATTCGTAATGGGATTTTCGATCAACTCGAATTCGATAAACTTAAACTCATTTTTCCAACTTCCAAGGCATATTTAAGTAACAATATAGCGATAAATTGAGACAAACTGTTTAGTAAGCCTGTAAAAATCTACGCAAAACTGCTACAGTGGCATTTTGTGCATAAATAACAAGATTTATTGGTTCTTTGTCGTTCGAACAGATTATGGTAATTTATGGTTGAGTACAGACGGTAAAACAATTACTGAAGAAACATAAAAACTTGATGCTCGTAAAATGAAGTATCCTATGAAAACTTTCTAGCCGTTTATTACATAGATATGTCACGGGTGTTATAGACATTAACCGGACATTATAGACTACAGACTAGACATTACCTGTGGGGTAGGTAATTACGTAAAAGTAGCGATGTATGAAATGTTGGAGTTGAACAACATTCATAGCGTTATTTACGTTGCTAAACAGACCAATTTTTCGAACATTTTGAATCCTCGCTTAAGTATGATTGAACTTTACACCCTTTTCCTTATAGCTCTATAGAAACATTGAATAAACAATGGCGCCGATTCGTTTGTTCAACTAAATAAATTTTGTACCTTGCATTTTTTTCTTTTCATTTCATTAAGAAAAGGACAGAAGATAAAATGTCAGTTGAGACCTGTCAAATTAGTGCGCTCCTGAAGTAAACTGGCGTATTTTTAGTCGCCATGTTTATAATAGCGTCTAAACTGTCTATGGAGTATCTTAATTTGACAGGATTAAATTAAAATGTTATCTTCTATCCTTTTCTTAACGAAATGGAAAGAAAGTGATGCACATAACTAAAAATTTGTTTAGTTTGTGAACAACAGAATCGGCGCCAATATTGAAAGTGTCTTACAAAATAAGGTTGCTGTTTCACTAGACAGACGGTTGTTAAAACTGCTCCTAACTTCATTTTCCATACATTTATGCATAGGTATTAGGTTAACTGTCGATAGAAGACAGTAAAGGTCAGAAACCTTACAATAGCTAACTATAAATGCAGTACACACGAAACATTGACTTAAAAAAGTCTCTAACCTCTGAGAATATTTCAGTTTTCTTTTAATAGTTAACTTATAATATGAGACATATAAGTGATAGGAATATCCTATTTAAAGAACATACCATTTCATTTCATTGGGAACAATGATGGAATCAATGTGGTAAAGTAAAAGTCAGCGGATTATATAAAGATTTCTAGTTCAAAAACTTCATTCATATTATTTAGATGGCAGCCTCGCACGATACATCAAACTGATTGACTCTCACTCGCTTGAACATTGACTATTTATAGCCTTTTTACGCCTAAAGAACATCTTTGGGGTATCGTTAAACATTTCTCCTTTTCAGATATACGAAACGTCTGTAAAGTATGATATATCTGGTTAATGGAACAGTTATGTTTTCCTGTAAAACTCTCACTTTGAAAACTAAGTCGAAGTGAGCTCAATAGTGTCAACCCAGTGGAATGACAACTGACTTAAGAATAGTAGAATATCACTATAAATGTACGTAGAATAGTAGAATAGCACTACAAATGTACGTAGAATAGTAGAATAGCACTACAAATGTACGTGGTCATGATGCAGCCTTGCATTTAGTACTATAAAAAGAGCTAGGCTGAAACTGGCCAGTCCATCTGTTCGAAATGCAGAGCCAAATAGTATAGCTAATACGTTTGTGCGTATGTATGTACATATATCAATATTATAAACGTGGACGCGAACTTCGTATTCAGTTATGACGATGTCGTGCATAGTTTGTCCCATTTAGCCACACCCGGGAGACTTCCAACGCGGTACAAACTAGGATGACTCATTATATGTTGGCCGCAGTTTTATCTCCGGGGAATTTCTCCTTTGCTACACATGCTAACGTTTTGGCTACTATTCAACTATCCAATGAAAAACACAATAAGTGCTCTATATGCACTTTAAAAGGAAATGATTGTGATTTAACAGTGAATGTCACTAAATTTACTCTCATTCCGATGTATAATGAAAAGTGAAACTGAGTTTTGTGAAAAGTTTCCATAATATCTTAAATTGAACTATCAACTTTATAGTCATTGCTGTGAACGTTAATGTTTAGATATTTCTAGTTAGATAACAGATAGTGCTCACACAATTATTCGCATCCATGAACTAGTGATAAAATAGGACAGTTCATTGTTTATTTTCGGCCTGACTGTTATTAGCTAAGGCACATAAAATAGATTATATCATTAATTTTACAATAAGCTGTACTTAATGTAGGAGTAGGTATAACATTTTGCATTCTATGTTACATCAAGTACGTAATTTATTTAATTTCGAGCACAGTGACTCACAGTATTAACATTACGCTACGTCGCCGGCGCGCTGACAAATAATTAAATGAACGATTGACACGAGTGACGTATTCAATAATTAGTTTGGTACAAGCTATGTACATAACTGGTTTTAAAGATAAAACCAGGTTTCCTCGTCAGTGTTAAACGGCCGGACAAAGGCAGGATCTAGATAATTAGTTGCAGACGAAAATAGTCGTCGCAGTCGGGCCCTGGGCCAGGTGACGTCAGCGCGCCAGGGCCGCCGGCGGGGCAAGACGGGCCCCGCGCCAGTGTCGCGCGCGCCGTCAGCCCGCTCGCACGCCACCTGCCGAGCCTGACTCCGCGCCACCAGCCGCCGCGCCGTTGCCGCCTGCTCGCCTCCACCTCCCCCTCCCGGCTGCCTACGCGATCCTGAACCACACGCTCACTGTAAGTACCTACTCATTGGCGACCCTATTATATTTATGTTACATACGTGTTGAAAGCTATTGTCTAACTGCAACGATGCAACTCGATAGCATCCGAAGCAGATTTCACTTCGGCCTACTACTGCGCTAGGGTACATTTTTTTTTCTATGGCTGCATATTATTTTTTTATTTATATTTTATTTTTATTGAATTTACTAATTAATGGGGCCTAGCTAATATCGGTATAGAGAAGCGAGTCAACCTTGGCGCATCGTGCAATGCAGCGGGGACCTTGCAAGTCACGCGTCAGAGTAACCTCGACTCACGCCGTACTCGCGCCGCTACTACCATTTCGATCGGTACTATCGCAATACTAAGGTCGTCCGACGCGAAACATGTTTCATTGCTTGCGGTACAGATACAGAATCGACAGATCTCAAACGGAACGGGCAATGGTTATGTTTTCAACAGATGAGAACGGATAGTAGTTATTATCTCAGTGCGGCAACATGTTGATAGACGCGCTATGGAACTAACACAAACAGCTGACTGCTGACGACGTGTTTCTTTTTTTGAGAGATAAAAAATATGACGCGGTCATTCAAGGACGGTCGACCACTGACGAAAGGTATTTCCCGTTTTTAACCTGTCAATGTGACCGGCAATGGCGTTTAAAGTCTATAATAATAAAAGTCTTAATGCACCAGAGAAGCGGTTAGCTTGTGAACGTTCATATAAATGGGTAATTAAGTGATGTTGCGGTATTAATACGCGTTGGCAAGGGGCCTCAATGTTCCCGAGTTATCGCGTCGGAAAAACACGCCATACTTTATCGTGCGTTGTTCGCTATCAGCGCGACGGAGTTACAAACTATATTGTATTGTAGAGCCGATAGGTACTCTTCAAGGGGCTCAGTGCTAAACATCACATATGCGATTAATTCTATTCTTTCAGAACTATTAAGTCACGAACTTTGTAATATCGCAGTTAACACACTGAACCATATAAATGTAACGGAGTAACTGTACATTAAAAGTAAAGGTGATCTCGAAATTGAAAGTGCCCAAGTTTCGTGAAACACTTTTCTCAAAAACTTGTCCTGTCTGGTTCCGGGGCCTTGTTCGCCCACCATTCGGTACTTATCCTTAATTGTCCACTCATATTGTACCCCATTTATTGCACGTTGAGATAAATGAGACCTAAGTAAACTGTATGGGTACGTTTCAAAATGCTTAGACACATTGTAATGGGAATGTCGATACCTAGATACTTCATCATAATTGACTAAGTAAATCAAATTGTAACTTCGTAACAATGTAAAGCGGTGTTCGTAGGTACTACGTCAAGATTTCAATGTGAATATTTATTCAACGTTACCTTCTAGAACGTCTTTAGACATGTTTTTTTCACCTCGAGTTGGCATTGATCGTGGTCCACAAACCGGTAACACTGCGGTTACCCTTCGCTCAATGTTCAAACATGCTCGACCATCGAAATTAAACCTTATTCGATGCCAAATTACCTTTTAAATTCTGACACATTTGCCTACACATAATTATGCATTATTTGTAAATTCAAGATCTATTAATAGGTCGCTATCTGAATTATTATTTATCAAATTGAACAACAAAAACCTCAATAATACCTACTTTGATTTGATATGATTGTTTTGACTACAATATGAGTCAAAACTTGTTTTTGCGAATCAAAGACAATTATATTAATTTTTGTGGCCATTTAATACGTAAAGTAAGTTTATATATTTTTTATTTTATTTTTCAGAGTGCAATGGTCAGAAGATACGAAAGAATGAGTGGACGCCAGTCCTGGAATGAAGATGACATGGCTAAGGCTGTCGCAGCGGTGGTATCGGGTAAGATGGGGTACAAGCTGGCCGCCAGGACGTTCCACATACCTCGCTCAACCCTCCAAAGACGCGCAAGCAAGATAAGGTACCAGCAACCTGACGACCCCAAACCTTTAATGGGCCACTACCGGCGGGTGTTCACAGATAGTCAAGAGAAAGACCTGGTTGGATACATAAAAAGTATGGAGAAGTATTTTATGGGAGTCTCCAGGCGAGATATTCGAGAACTAGCTTTCCAATACGCAGAAGACAACAATCTGAATCATCCATTTGACGTCAACACCAGAATGGCAGGCGAAGACTGGGTCAGGAACTTCTTGAAGAGGAATCCTGAACTCCTGGATAAGTCAGATCACGAAGTCGCCATGGAGCCCGTGAACTTTGACCAGTTCTATCACTTTATGTGTCAGCTATCATGATGACTCGCTGCTTAGTACGTTCAAACTAGTAGTAAGTAAAAGGTCAAGTTCGCCCCCAAAAAAGCCTCTACATTAACGTAGGACATGTGTAAATCCAACCTGTGTATACTGTATGCCCACTCTTGTAATCATTCAAATTAATATATTTTTCAAGAATAATATGCTCAATAAAACACATTCGTAATTAAAAATGCTAACCACAGCAAGTCTTTAGGCAATTCGTATTCACAAGTTGGAACATGAGTTTTTGGAAACATTTTTTAAATTTATATGGACAAAATTGTAGCAAAAGTAGAACAAGAGAGCCAAGCTCAAAAAATGCGATGTTACCTTTGACATTTTTCTTAATTCGGTTAGATAATTAATTTTGTTAATATTCGGGATCGTCGCCCGTGGAGCGAGCAGGCGGTGCCTCTTGCCCTCGCGTCATAGTCACGGTCCCGTACTTATTAAGTACTTACGAAGTCTATAGTTGTATCTGATTTATAGTTTAAATTTTGTTATTTAATGGTACTAAAAGATAGCTAAATTAAGGGCTGTGATAACAGAGAAAGGTGTATTTTTATGGAACATATCTATTAAGGTGATGTATCTATTTACAAAGACGGTATCTGATATTTTAAATTTAATTATGCTTATTACAAACTGTAACGTGAATGCTGAGTATTGGTTGTAAAAATGTTCCGTAATATGGTTTCCACCGGCAAGGTGCAGCGTGACGGTGCTCTAATTAGCAATATTTCCTTTCTGTGCAATAATATTGCTAAGTACTTAGTGGGCACATAGAAATATGTAGCGCATCACAAGAAGCGTCAAATAACATGTTTTAACGAAGTCATGCCTTGCGCGTGCGCCGTTTTACGTGTGCCAAATACTATAATGATGACACACAAATATACTAGAGATATCCATGAAGAGCTACGGCTATAGTAGGTACAGAATCACAATGGTTTTTGATATTGTTATTATGTTACACAAACCAATAGAATACTTTGAACAATAAAAATCAATAAGGAAACAATGATGTTCAGATAGGGTTGCCAGGTCGCCAAATCAAATAGCCGGACAGACCCGTCAGTTTGGCTGGATATTTGGGTAGAAAGATCAAGAAAATATTGTGTCTCAGTATTAATGGGTACGTCAATAAAATTAGCCTCGGGGCTAGCTCATTCACGAAATGTAAAAAACTTAACAAAAACTGGACACCGTTCATTTTGGCCGGACACGCAATGAAAATGCCTATATCCGACTTTATCTGGACGCCTGGAAATTATGCATATACCTATTTGAAGTGAAAAATTAACTCTTGCTTCATTGCTCACTTCAAATCCACGATATCTGTACATTGCACATAAAATTCCTGCAAAGTGTACGAAAAAAGAAATGAATATCAACGTTAACAATTCACAGAATATACGTGGCTGAATCCGCAAGCAAAGCAAACATTCCCATTAGCCGAGTTTGACGTAGCGCGCATAGCGCAGAGTTGCCAGTTACGGAACATTTACCCCTAATGAATGCTGATAACGAACACGTCAGCAATTCAGCATCGCTAGCTCAATCCGACACACCACTACACTCGGCAGCCGCCTGACGCAGCCATTATACCTGCGTCATCAAAGTGTTTAAATAAACTTTTAAATAAACGTGGTATAGGGATGGGGTGGTTATTTTCGTGGGATTTCGGCTTATTTAATTACATATTACGTGTATAGTATAGTTCGTCTTTCGTTCAAATCAAAGGTATTTTTCTAACTTCACTATTTAATCCCACTGTACCAAATTAGTTATATTATTATCGTTACCTGATTCAAGTTTTGATCTCTTTAACTTAGTTCAAAATAGCAAAATGTTTATTTATTAGATCTCGAAATATTGAATATTGTTGGTTTTTTTAAAGAAATTTTAACATTTGAAACATTACCTGTATGCCAAACTGTGTTGTTATTTTGAGATTTATTTTTAATTAATATAATAATATATTCCTATGTACTTAGCTAAAAAAAAATGTGATTATAAATTGAAATATTTAATAAAGAAAATTTTAAGTACCTATCTTCGAGAACTATTATTTTCAAGTTCTGCTAAACAAATAGATACGTACCCGTATAACAAGGACACAAAGTATAGAAATGTTCATAACCCCAGATGTAGATTAGATGTTCAGGTCATGGAAATGTATGATATTGTGATGTTCAGTTCTCAGAGTGTTTTTACATTCCATATTCTACTTTAGCTAAACGTATTCTAAGAGGACTTTTGACTGACATTTATGTAGATCAAAAGAGACCCTAATATTTTTTTATTGTTATGGAATTTAAAGTGGGATCATTATATGGTGATTGTGTATGTAAAGATGACATTCAGTTTGTTTTTGCTTAACTTATAATTAATCTCAAATTCTCAAATACAACTTTTAAACTATCAAGGATACCTGCATACATACCTAGGTAATCAACATGAGAATGACGTAATCGATAATCGAATCTGTAGATTTTCAACTTCATTGCTAAAGCATTGGGGGTCAAGATTCATTGGGAATATTTGAAAGTTTCGGGTAGCCTGACCTGCTTTCGTCGGTATCAAATGAACAACTAATCCATACTAATATTATAAATGCGAAAGTAACTCTGTCTGTCTGTCTGTCTGTAACGCTTTCCCGCTTAAACCTCTCAACCGATTTTGATGAAATTTGGCACAGACAATCTTTAGACCCTGAGAAAGAACATAGGCTACCTTTTATCCCGGAAAAATTTGATGTTCTTGAGGGAAATCTGAAAAGCGCGATATAACCGAATTCCACGCGAGCGAAGCCGCGGGTGGAAAGCTAGTAGCTATATACAAAAACCGCTGCTGAAAACAAAGAATACTGAAAAATTCAAATTAATTACTTTCGGTAAGTATGTACTGTGTTGGAAAAGAGCCAAATCAATGCAATTTTCAGAAAAGTCATAACAATGAATCTCACTTTTTCGGACGTGGAGTGAGCAGTGATGGCTCAGTGGTAATGATTGCTGTTTAATCTGTGTAAATTATTTCACAAGCACTGCTCTCAAAACGGTGAAGAAAAATATTGTCAGGTTGATTGGGAATATCTGACAGTTTCGGGTAGCAATAGTTTAAATTGATAAACATAACACCCTGGAGCCCAATATGGTAAAGACGTGGTGTGGTACCTAATTAAAATCCACACTTATTCTACCTCTGACAGCAGCAATATAGTATAACGTAATAACAGCGGCAATAAGTATAAGCAACCTTATTGCATTTAGAATAACGATCACAATGGTGTTGATAGACTTGTCAGCGATGGCAACCCAACAGCAACCTTTTTACAATGATAATAAGTCATAGTGATTCAGACAACGATGCTTTTGCATGACTGATTTCGCTAAAGTAAAACTACTGACAATTAAATATATTGGTATATTATTTATTGCTATAAATATAACAGCGGCTTCTATCGAAGGTGTTTTGTTTTCTGATAACCAATCAAGACAGATAAATTTCAAGTCTATGGTCTTCCTAGAACCGTTCTTGATTTTTTCAGGACAGTAAATTATTTTCGGGACATTGACTCCTCTCTCCCAATCTTCTCTCTTCCAAAACTGGAAAAGAAAAAGATAGACGCTCTAGAAATGTGGTGTTGGAGAAAAATGCTTGGGGTATTATGGACCGAGTTTAGAACGGACGTTTCTATACTCCACGAACTCGGCATCAAACAGCGTCTTTCAGAATTAGTACAGTCCTATGGTCCCCGGATTTTCGGTCACGTGTCAAGGTGCAATAATAACTCCATAGAACGTTTGGTCGTCCAGGGCAGAGTATAGGGGAACATACCTCGTGGAAGGTCACCGATGTGGTAGACTGACCAAGCAAGTCAGCAGTGGCACCACCTACTAATGAATGCTTCAGACTGTCACCCAGCAGCGATAGATGGAGAGAAAGATCATCATGTCAAGAACGAAACGAAAAGAAGAAGAGGAACTGCCCTCTTCGTATTATAATTATAACCTGCATCGCCTTTTTACCGACTAAGTTGGGGTCTTTGATTCATTGGATGCAGCAGAATATGAAGACTAGTTGTCAAGCTTTCAGGCTTCTGACATCTCATAGCGACTGTCAAAGATGACAGCTGGAACCAATGTTTTATAGTATTTTCTGACAGCTTCATAGAGAGCGGTTTTTTTTCTTCCCTGGCAATTATATGAACACGCAAGGTTGTATGATGATGATAATGATATGATGGAACGGGAAATGACTTTAATTATTATAAATAAAAAAATACATACTAGTTCATCCTCTTCTTCCTTCAGAATGAAGACGTCCACTTCAGACATAGGGAGGCCAGCATTAGACGTTTGTTGAGCAAGCCCCTCCATTTTGAATGGTTCTGTACTTTTTGCATCCAACGGTTTCCTTCTACTTTAAACAGGTCGTCGTTCCACCTTGTTACACCCACTCTCACTCACATAAAAATCAGAAATGCTACACTCGAAGTCGTGGGCGAGTATGTGTACAGACTGCAGTTGAGTACAACTTCGAGGAAGAAGTTAATCATAGAATCCAACGCGCAGTGCTGAGCAGCGTTGGGGAAGTTACGCAACATCTTCTCGTCCCATATGCCATAGTGTCTCAAAAATAAATTCTATGATGAGTGCGTGATGCCAGTATTGAGACATGGCACTGAAACGTGGTCGCTCACAATGGGCCTTATTAGAAGGCTAAAAGTCATCCAATGGGCAACGGAGATGACTATGCTTGGAGTTCCCTACGTGATCGAATCGGAAATGACTACCTCCGCAAGAGAACTAAGGCAACTGACAAAGCCCAAAGAATTGCCAAACTTCAATGGCAGCGGGCAGGGCACATTACTCTCAGGATAGATGGCTGAAGAGGCCGAAAGTTTCTGAAGTGTTGACTCCGTACTATGTAGAAAGCGTAAAGTTTTAAGACCTTCCACATACCTGTTAGCTCTATAAGAAATAGTGACACCAATTATTGCAAAAATTAGTGTCATAAGTACCTAATACATATGATTACAGCAGGTCAAGCTACCCAAAACTGCCAAATATTACCAATCAAACTTGAGCCTTGAACTTTAGCGATAAAGTTCAAAATCTAATGAAGAAATTTGACAGATTGTAGTAGCTTGATGAAACGTCTAATGCTGGCCGCATTAAACGTTTGTTGACCAAGCCCCTCCATTTTGAATGGTTCTGTACTTTTTACAACCAACGGTTTTCTTCTACTTTAAACAGGTCGTCGTTCCACCTTGTAACACCCACTCTCACTCTCATAAAAATCAGAGATGCTACACTCGAAGTCGTGGGCGAGTATGTGTACAGACTGTGCAGTTGAGTATAAGTTCGAGAAACTTCGAGGAAGAGGTTAATCATAGAATCCGACGCGCAGCGCTGAGCAGCGTTGGGGAAGCTACGCAACATCTTCTCGTCCCATATGCTATAGTGACTCAAAAAGAAAGTCTATTACGACTTTACGAGTGCGTGATGCCAGTAATGAGATATGGCACTGAAACGTGGTCGCTCACAAAGGACCTTATTAGAAGGCTAAAAGTCATCGAATGGGCAACGGAGATGACTATGCTTGGAGTTTCCCTGTGTGATCGAATCGGAAATGACTATCTCCGCAAGAGAACTAGGGCAACTGACAAAGCCCAAAGAATTGCCAAACTTCAATGGCAGGGGGCAGGGCACAATACTCTCAGGATAGATGGCTGAAGAGGCCGAAAGGTTCTGAAGTGTTGGCCTCGTACTATGTAGAAAGCGTAAAGTTTTAAGGACTTCCACATACCTGTTAGCTCTTTAAGAAATAGTTACACCAATTATTGCAACAATTAGTGTCATAAGAACCTAATATATATGATGACAGCAGGTCAAGCTACCCAAAATGCCAAATATTACCAATCAAACTTGAGCCTTGAACTTTAGCGATAAAGTTCAAAATCTAATGAAGAAATTTGACAGATCGTAGTAGCTCGATGTGCTGTCGTCTGTACAATTGTCCAACATTTGAACAGTTAGGTATGTTTACATTAACAACAAATACATATATACAGTAAAAATGTTTTCATCGCATAAACTGATAAAAAAGCACTCCAGTCTCATAACGAACTGCGAGCGCAAACTCAATCACGTTGTACGTGGGGATTTTACTTAAAAATCGTAATATCTTTAAAGTGGAGGTAGGACTTGATCTATTATCGAGTAAATAGGTCAGTGCATTTAGGTGGGCTGCGCTGGAAAATGCTGTGCGCTGGGTTACACCGGGCTAATGCACAGAGTGCAGGAGCGAGGTGTCCGAAAGTCGCGTCGTCGAGAGAGCGGTTTACTGTCAGAGTATTAATATGACAGGCTATATTATAGCCGTTGGTGTCTTAAATACACTATCAGCAGTACTAAATGTTCATAGGTACTCGTAGGACCACTAAAAATGTGTCTCTTAGGCTTGAAAACTGGAAAAATATTTTGTTTTCCATAATAATAAATAAATAATTAACTAATAGACCTAGAAGAATCCACTTATATCAACCTATAGAAAGCAGCCACCCTAAACCCGTGTAAAATAGAACGTTCATGTAGTTAGAAGAAAGTACAATCTAATAAAAAATAAAAAAACTCTACACTACTGCCTTTACTTGACTTTGGTCCGTAAATGCAGCTAAAACCAGCATTAGATCTGAGAAAAAAAGAATTGTCCCAATAATAATAATAAGTTTATTGAACAAAAACAAACATAGACAAAGTTTTCAGGTACATGCCAAGACTTAAAAACTAACAATAGACACAATAAGAGAGAGAAAAATAAAAGTAATTATCCATATAACAAAAAAAAAATTCTTATGTTCCATAAATTCCCCAGTACTACGTGCATGGTTCCAATTGGTCGTCCTATGAAAAAGATCCGACAAACAACGCCGCCGTTCAGTTAAAAGGCTAGGTGGCATATATGTAGGTATTTAAAGGAAATATATAACGTCTGTTACTAAACCTAAACACAGTGATATATCGAATATCCACAAAAGTCACTGATAATGAATTGAAATTACAATCTACAATATGTAAAGAAAACCCTGTCCGATCCGTGAAGGTATTGTTAGGTATCGATAACTGATTCTACTAATGCCTACAAAGCCGGGCTAAACTTAAAAAAAAAACCCTAAAAAATAAATATTATTTCGCAAAAAGAGGTAACTTAAAACATGTGCGGTAGGCCATACAGGCGCGGGCGAAGAGGGGCAGGGCACGCGGCACGCGGTCGCATCGCTATTCGCTCAGAATTATACCGTCCAAAATAATGTTGTCACTTTTTAAAAATTACCAAATTTTGGGGAAGTTGGAATTAATTCGCAAGAAAAAAAGATTATTTCAAAATTCACTAGTGTTGTTACTATGATGATTATGTAAAATTTCATATGTTATTTGGTCATGTGTTTATCTAACCTTTATTATCCTTACGGGTCGGACAGGGTTTTCTTAACATATTGTATACACATAAATTAAAAACAATTTGGTTAATTTGTAACTGTAACAAGAACGGCTGGACCGATTTTTATAATCATTGATTTATCTGCACCCTAAATAGCAGAATAATTATCAAAACATGGAAAAAACTAAAGAAAATAATTCATTTTTCCACATCTGCATTTGATCTTATGAATTCAGAAGCGGTACTAAGTGAGCTAGTAGTAGTTAAATACCTAATTTTAAATATTTATATATATATTACACACTATTGTCTACATTACTGTTTTACTTCTCCTTTCGCAGGTCTGCTGGAAGAAATTTCTTAAGAAATAAGCAGCACCTTTGTACTCAGATCTTAATTTTGTCGTATTTTTATGTATTGTATTGTGTGTACCTAAATAATAAAATAAATAAATAAATTAAAAAAAAATATTTGTAAGAATGAATAATGTGTCTAAAATGATATTGTAATTTGGGACCACAGGCATTTGCGCACATATTTTGCTAATATGGTACCAGCAAAGCAATTTGTTATGTATTTAGTGAGTCCTAATCCAGCAGGCCTATGTACCAAATCAAATGCAAATCCTTACAGCCGTTTCAGTATGAAAGAGGAACTCAAATATATTCTCTTTATAATTTGAGTTTAATATTCAGAGTGGAAAGATGGGTACAAGTTTGCTCAACTTGTCCCATTCATACTTTAAGGTCCGTATTACAGAACGTCACTCAAACTCAAGCTCTACTTAAGTCTCGTTTCAAGCCTTTTGATAGGTTGAAACTAGTTTTATGTAATGCATAAGCAGAGATCAATGCTTGAGTAACGTTCTGTAATACGGACCTAAGACTTCCCCAGATGTTAGTTCTAACTATATTGCGGTACATGTAGTACGCTGCCGAGTACACGAGTACACACTAATGATGTCGGTCTAATATTGCACTGCTTTACAATATAAAGGATAGTTAGAGTGTAATAGGATGTTGATTAAACTTCACATAAGGGTTCTATAGAGAGTGGAGAAGTGAGTCTACATACTCAAAGTAGGTTGAATATTTTACATACTTTTTGATGAAAAGTTTGTGGATGACTATAATAATAATATTTATATTTTATTATTAATAAAATATTAATTAAATAATTTTATTATTATTTTATTTTATATATATTATATATATTTAATGTATTTGTATGTATTTTTTAAATCAATATATTTAAAAATGTAACCAAAGGAGAAAAAAGATAACTAAAGGAAATAATAATATCTTTATTCAAGTAACAAAGACTTATATTGTTAGTAAACCTTAAGAACTATGTTAAACAATTTACAATGAGCGAAAGAGTTGTCGGCCCTCTAGTAAAGCAAAAATATAACTAGTGCAAATGAAACCAGCAGAAAGTATGACAATTGCTAAAAGAATTATATTATTTAATTTAAAATATAGTTTAAAAGGTAGATATTAATTTACAATTACATAACATTTTTTAATTATCGTGTATATAACAATAATTATTATCTACCGATAATAACAATATATTTTTTGACAGCCTCCGTGGCGTAGCGGTAGCGCACGCGGCCGCTGCGCAAGGTGGCGCGGGTTCGATCCCCGCACAGTGCAAGTATTTGTATGCATGAATATGAATATTTGCACTGGTCTGGTCGTGCCTCGGAAAGCACGTTAAGCCGTTGGTCCCGGTTGCCATACGAACATCTAGTGGCAGTCGTTACGGGTTGTTGGAGCCCTCAAAAGTCGAACAATTGGTCTAACTGCAATGCTTCGATGTCGCCTTCGGGTTGTGGAGGTCAGACGGCAGTCGCTTCACGGAAAATATCGAAGTTTAGCCAAAATCAGCAGTTGGACTGGTAAAGCGGACCCCAGACTCCAAAGCTGAAAGGCTACGGATACGACTGGGATTAACGCTGAGATGATGATGATGAATAACAATATATTTTTTAAAATTACATCCTACAAAATACATTTTACAGACTTGATAGATTCTCTTAGCTTTTACTTAAAAACCAAAAGTAATTAAGTAAGACGAAGTCAGTAAGAGTAGATTTAACATTTTTCTGCTATAGTAACTTCTACATTTTAACTGACACCTTCAGCTTAAAGCATAAGTCTAAAATCAATATCAAAACACTCTCCCGAGAAACTGGGAAGAATAAGCAAAAAATTGTTAAAAGAAGTAAGAACAGGACACTATGTATTGAGGCCTACTGAGCGACGAACGTGGGCGGTAAGCCTCTCAAGTAAAAAGAAAACAAAGGAAGCATAATGCGTAAGAAAATCTGTAAATGATTATTTTCTAAAGGCATAACTACATACATGTGTAGCGTTTCCCTTTGAACATAGCATGCGCCATCTGAACACAAGTCGTCACACACACACTTTGCTCTAATGTTTCCTCCAGTGTGCACTACGCAGCGTGGAGAAATGTGTTTTATTATTTGGTTTATAGTTGTTTGAAAGCCAATTTACGGTACCAAGGCGGCGGCGACGCGGGAAAAGCAAAAACAACGTTTGAAAGGCTGCCTCTAAAGAAAATATCCTTTTCAAGATACCCATTAGGGGAACGACGAGAGGAAAAACATCTTATACCTATTATGGTACAGATTTCCTGTTAACTTTTATGTTTAAAAGCTTTTGATTAGCTCTGTGTAGATGAAATTATTACTGCTTTCTATTTTAAAGTAAATTGGATTTAAAGTCTCGATTTGAGTTGTTAAGAAGACGAGATATACATACCTATTAATATCGGTAATTATAAGCATTCAAAATCTAATCGCAATTTGAACAACAATCAGTGTCAAAAACTTAAACTGAAAAATGTAGAGAAATTCGAGTTATTCTTGACAGATTGAGACCATGAACTTTCTTAACATTATGGAATTTGCCCCTCTGACGTAAGATATAATTTCCCTGAAGTTTTAAAAACTTTAAAATAAAACTGTCATTGTTCATCATGGTTACAAATAATTACATTGGCATTTCTTAAAAAGGGTTGAAAGTGTGTACCTAACCCAAAGAACTGACAAGAGCTAAAACTTTACCGAAGTAAATTGAAGTAATGAATACAAAGCATGAGAGATGCAACATAACTTACATAACACTTCAAGAAAAATAATATTCATCGATCATTAATGCTGCGCTTATCCCCAGCTACGCCCCTATGCTTTTTATTCGAAATTAAGTGAGAAGAAAACGCCGCTGCAGCATTTATCAAACATTGTCAACACAACACGAGTTTCAAAGGAAATAAAAGCACCTTTGTGCAATTTGTTGACAGCACCTTTCCGATATTTTTGTGTTGTTCTAGTAGTTTTGAATATCAACTTTTCTGAAGTTCGGATAAATATTTTAACAGAATGGAAAAAAATCGACAGACAATTGGATTATTCGCAGCGTCGGTGCCAAAAGTTTATCGCTAGCTCGGGTTTCCACTACATCGATAATAAAGAAAGTAAAAAATACTTTGGCTCAGTCAATGCTTTATATGAAGAAGTTGGGAGTTTCGCCACGATCCTACGCCGATATTTTATCTCACGGTCTTTATTGCTGATCCGAGTTTGAGGCAGCTTTTTCTGAGTATTGTTCTATTCTTTGTCCGAAAGATACGTCAAATCTGATAAAACGATTTATTATTCACTTCAAGTAAATCATAAAGGAACCTGCTAAATTGTACTGTCAGTGATTGTAACTTTCCATTTAAATGCAAAGTGGAGAGAAACAAAGGAAGTCAGAACGCAATTTCGAATACGAATTTTGGATTACATCAATTAAATATTGAAAGACAATTTGGTATTCGAAAACGACTAGTACTTAGCTAATACGTGACATAATCAACCCATAAAGTATACAACTATTATCCATACTAATATTATAAATGCGAAAGTAACTCTGTCTGTCTGTCTGTCTGTCTGTTACGCTTTCCCGCTTTAAACGGGAAAGCGTAACAGACAGACAGACAGAGTTACTTTCGCATTTATAATATTAGTATGGATGATGTAACTTGTTCAGTGTCTGTAATATTGTTCACTGAGAGGTATTCGATAACATTTCATGATTTATTTTACTAACTATTTCATTAGTCGGCGCCAAAATTGCCCTTTCGCATAGCCATTCTCGGTTGGTCATATTTGTTTGAAGATCCGGATAGAATTATTTAATAGGTCATCTGATCTATCCACAATTTGACAGAACTCACGACTCACTCTAATCATGCGGTTACTGTCAGTTGGCATGCGATTTACTCCGATTTTTAAAAGAGTAGCTGCATATTGTATATACCCCGCTTAAGAATCGTGATGAAGTTGCCCTCGCATATTCGCGGTGAAACAATACTTTTTCCCGCGAACCCATAATGCAGATGCTTTCAAAGAGGCATTTATTTCATCTGCCGGCAGCATACCCCTAGTAATCACCGGAAGGGTCTGTTTAAAGTCACCAGCTAAAAGTACCACCATCCCTTCCATGACATCTTGATTGCCTTTGATGTCCCCCATTGTGCGATCTAGTGCTTCAATTGCCCTTTTGTGGAATATCATCACATTTATCCCAAACTAACAACTTACAGTGCGCTGTTCGTCCCGTTCCAAAAAAAATTAAAAAGAGCTCAGTAACTCAGTTGATATAAAATAAGCGCCTGTTAAAATAATGGAAGCAATATGTATGTATGCGCTAGCTCCCGTTTTCGCAACATTTTTTGTTACTGCTCTGCTCCTATTGGTCATAGCGCAAAAAGAATTTTTCAAATCGGACCAGTAGTTCCTGAGATTAGCGCGCACAAACAAACAAACAAACTCTTCAGCTTTATATATTAGTATAGATGGCATAATAAACTTATGAAGAATACGACTTACCTATATTTAACTGATACGTGGCATATTTAACTTATAAAGAATACATCTAATATTTAGCTAATACGTGGCATAATCTACCTACAAAGATCCCGCTGCTGGGATTTCTTCGGTGGTAGGCCATAACATCGGCTGCCGGCAGAAGTTACCACACCACCCACCAGAAAATGTCTTGCCGCCAAGCTATTCGTCGTGTTCCGGCATGATGTCAGGTGAAGCCGTACGGAGGACGGGTCTGACCAGTTGTGTTGCGATGTGTGCCGGGTACGATGCGCTAAATGTTGTTGTGTCGGGAGTTTGGTCGTGGAGAGTCTCCAGATCAATCTCCCTCTCGCGCAGCATCGTTTGGTCGTGTTGGTCTTGTGTTTAACATTGCATCCCCTCGATCAACTGCCGTCGTCCTTCCTATTCCTAAGTTTTTTAAGTGAATTGGCTTAATAAACTAGTGCGCTTTACCATCAACGATTGCATCACTGCTTACCATCAGACGGGATTGCAGTCAAGCACTAGTTTCAAAAAAAAAAAAAATACAGGCCTCCTCTTTCTGAAAGGGCCCAGTCAGCTTTATTGCCGTGGTTTCAAATTTAGGCAGGCACTTTTAGAATAATTTAACATGTAGGTAAAACCTACCAACTTCCTTAGGGCTGATTTTTCGATTATAATTCTCCAATTATAACCAAAAAATAATTTTAAATTGTTCACAGTTCTTCTATACAAAATATGTCACACGTCAATTTTCTGCACGATTAGAAATTCTCAGTTTGTTAAAAATCAGCCCTTTGAATAAAAATTTGAAGACAAGTGAATCCACGTGGTGAATTAAAATTCGCTCCATCTCACCGAGAGATGACATGTTTCATATAACTGGGAAAATTTATGATTACTTAATTACAGGCTGTTCAACAGGCTGATTAAAGCTCACATGCAGCCTATTCTGTGCGCGCAAAAATGCAAATTTCCCTTCTCAGAGACGCCTAGTTTCTTTGACGTTGACTAAAGATTTCCAGAGTAGTCAGAAGACGCACTGAGTGTCTTCACGAACACAAAATTGGATATTCCCATTAACGTAATACGCAGACATCTTCAAAACAGTGGCTTCGAGAAAAGCTTACAAAGCCCAAAGTTTTCTCATTCAGCTGCAGAATAGGAACTCCTCAAACAAGTCTTCAGCATGCTTTGAGGACTCTATGGGTTGTTTGCTTAAAAATTGTAAGGCAATCCAATTATATTGATGTTTGCTCCTCAAAGCAACTGAGAGCAGCATGGCGGACGAGCGACGGGCGCTTCGAGAGCTTTGCCGGCGAACTAACAAGAACCGAGGCGTTTTATTTATGTTACACTCTAGAACGACGTGACTTCAGACTCCAGATGAATGGTACATTAGAGTTTTTCGCTCCTGTCAAAGGCAATGAAATGGATTCGCAAATAGACGCCCTGAATGTTAGCGTTCGATATTTATGTTTATATAAAAGGCTCTGAGTGTGTTCGGAGCACAGAGTAATGTCATAAAGAAGCGTTGCCCTAGATAGGAAGAATATTCGTGTTTCCGCTCGCTTCTTTTGGAGCATCTCTCATCTCTCTCTTACCACAGTTTTAAACATATTTGTAAGCGCGAGATTGCACATATTTTACATCACATTCTTGAACTAGACGAGAGTTATGTAATAGATAAAATGCACCTTATTTTTTTTTGCATAATGTGTCCCATTAACACAAACGATTCAGAAAGAACATCGACGAAACCAGTTCACCACTGTACCGTTTAAGGTATGTATTTTTTAACATAACCCCGAATAACCATTAACCTCTGAAACCGAGGTAATTTGAGTTCTTAACCGATTTCCAATTACCAAATCCTGGAAAGATTATGTAGAGTATTATGTGTATTATGTATTTCACGGTAATTGACGTAAAGCAGCTTACTAAAAGGAACCTTAAAAGTAATTTATACCAACAAAAATAATAAAATCCTTTGCACTGCAATATGTACTAGCCTTTAGTCCGCCATCATTGCAAACATAACTATCTAGATATCTAGGTGCACACCGAATTCAAATTATACGCAAAGTATAGATTGGGAGTGAGGGGGTGTGGACAGCCAGACGGACAGACAGCTGGGGGGAAAGGGGAAGAGGGAGAAAGGGTTCTGTGCAAACCCTTTGAACGAGACACCCTAGAGTACCTAATATGGTTAATTACAGAACAAAATAACACAATATTAACAGCATAAAGAGATGCGACTGATATTTATTCTATGTCCGAGTGTTTTAGAGTTATTTTCGCAGTTGCTTCATTTATCATGAGAGGACATATAATAAAGCTAAAACGTAAATTAGGAGAATAGCACAAGAAATGAAATGAAATGAGATCGTTAATTAAGCAAGTAGGATCACTGAGCACTTTTACACGTCACATGTTTTTTTTTAACTAGATGAAGCCGGCATTTCCTAACTGACTAACTCTGAGAAGAAATAGCCGAAGATGATTTAGATTATCATTACGCATATTGCTTAATAACAATGCTTAGCAGAGCGAGCAGCTCAGTCCCAAGCTTGTTTGTCTTCTAAATAATCTGTGATTTTATAATACCCCTTTTTGCAAAGTTTGGCCTTTATATCGTTTTTAATCGTTTAATGGGTAAGTTTCGAATGTCCAAGATGCTTAATATACAGATCCAGTAGTATATTTGCTCAACCATTGTTGTTAATTTGTACCTATATATGCGTATTCAGCAGGGTAATTGCGTAACCAACTGTCAGTAGCAATGGGTTTCATTGTGACAGTTCAACTACATTCATTGCGTTATTTACGTTTTTGAGCATACACGTTTTTCCAACATGCATTGAATTAGCAATATGCTTCAATATGAGTCAAAATGATAGTAATAGTGTGTTACGCAATTAGGACGCTTGACTGAACTCAAGCTGGCAATATGTAAGGAAGACCCTGTCCGATCTGTGAAGGTATTGTTAGGTATCGATAACTGATTCTACTAATGCCTACAAAACTGGGCCAAACTTAAAAACATCCACCTAAAAAAATAAACATTATTTCGAGGTAATGTGTGTTAGGCAATACATGCGCGGACGAAGGAGGGCAGGGCACGCTGCACGCGGTCGCATCGCTATCAGCTCGTAATAGTACCGTCAAAAATGGTGTTGTCACTTTTTTTTTTAATTACCAAATTATTATGAAGGTGGAATTAATGGAAAAAAGAGATTATTTTTTAAAAATAATCTCTTTTTTCCAATTTCAAAATTCATTAGTATTGTACTATGATGATTATGTAAACTTTCATATTTTATTTGGTCATGTGTTCACCTAACCTTTATTATCCTTATGGGTCGGACGGGGTTTTCTTTACATATTGTATAGATGGCAAATAGAAGAATAATTGATAAGCCCATCAATTAAACACAATTAAGCATTCACTCACATACATAGTGTATATCATTATAACACGTAATTGCATTAACACATGCACACAGAATCAGCCTATAATGTTACCACTTCTGGGACGCGGGCCTCCTCTTGGCGAAAGGGAGTGGGCCGTAATCTACCACGTGGGCCCAGTACTGATAGGTAGATGTCACATATCTTCGAAGTTTTGGCTATAGAACACAGTTTTATAATTTTCGGTTATATAGATTTACTTATATAATTTGTATATATGACCACCTTATGTCTACTCTGTATAATTACTTTTTGGGAAATAAATATGATTATTATTATTATGTTTATTTTCTATATAGACATATTCATTTACATTTTTAAATATTTATAAAAAAAAAACATAAAAACATTTAAAAATTTTTAACACCCTTGCTCGTAAAGCTGATGTAATTCCACCGGTTTTAAATATGTAAAGCAGGCCATAACAAACGCGTGTTTTATCAAAGCAAATAGTTAAGTTATAGTCCATAACAGCATTATTTTCCATAACAGCATTATTTTCCATTTCAAGTAATTATGGAACTGATGGCCGCCGCACGGCTCGCGCTGCGCGCTTTTCCATATTTGAAATGGCAAATAATAATACTAATGGAGGGAAAGCAACAGTGTGCATTCACAGATTGAGTTTATTTAAAATGAACAAAATATAAAATACTTCTTTTTTTTTTTTTTTTTAATAGTTATAAACTAGTGCTTGACTGCAATCCCGCCTGATGGTAAGCAGTGATGCAATCGTTGATGGTAAAGCACACTAGCTTATTAAGCCTATTCACTCAAAAAAACTGAGTGAATAGGAAGGAAGACGGCAGTTGAGCGAGGTGATGCAATGTTTAACCCAACAACACGACCAACGATGCTGCGCCAGAGGATGATCTGGAGAGCCTTCACGACCAAACTCCCGACACAACAACATTAGGCACATCGTACCCGGCACACATCGCAACACAACTGCTCAGACCCGTTCTCCGTACGGCTTCACCAGACATCATGCCGGAACACGACGAATCGCTTGGCGGCAAGACTTTGTCTGGTGGGTGGTAACTTATGCCGGCGGCTGATGTTGTTGCCTACCACCGAGAAATTCTATTTCTGTTTCTTTCTTCTATTTCTGTTTCCTCGCAAGTGTGTTAAAAAACGTCGTACGATATACGTGCGTATTGGTTATAACATGCTCGGCTCAATTACACCCTCGCCTTCGGCTCGGGCTGAAATTCCGCCTCGCATGTTATAACCATCATTACGCACTAATATCGTAATGTACTATAAAAAAATAGTGTTCCACCGATGGCGGGAGCGGGGTCCAAGCTACCGGTGGTTAGGGCTCCAGAGACAGTAACCTCCTCACGATGAGGGCCGTATCGAGGAGTACTGCCTTTTGAATCAGGCCTTTGATCCAATTGCCTAACGCGGGCCTCAATAGATGTTAGTCGAGGCTCTTGGCTATCAAACCATTGGCCGATACGACAATCGGTACAATGACAGCCGAGTTCACATTCCACATGTCAAGAACCTCGTGCGCCGAGATATTTTATTTGTTTCTCTTTCTCAGCTTTCACGAGATTTCCGTCATGTGGAATGGTAACATCGACAATTATTGCGAGGCGCGCTAATCGATCTATCACTAGATACTATATCAGGCTTATTTGCAACAATAGTCCTGTCAGTAATGATAGACCGATCCCAGTACAACGTGACATGGTCATTTTCAAGAACTGGGTCGGGCACATACTTATAATACGGTACCTCAGAATCCACAAGTTTATATTTCAAAGCAAGTTGCTGGTGGATAATCCTAGCTACTTGGTTGTGCCTGTGCATAACTTATTATTATTATTCTTACAATGTTTTTCTTCTCCGTCTTGAGAGCAATAGTGATGATTTCATTACTATTGCTCTCAAAACGTAAACGTCTTTGTGTAAATTATATAATTTACACAAAGGCGCGTTTAGTAAAGCGTCTGATGGAATTCGAACCTATGACTTGCAACTTGTAAATCAAGGCCAATACCATTACGCCACCGCTGCTCTCTACAGCCAACGACACGCGGAGTTTCCAGGCGGTCACCCATCCAATTACTGACAGTGAGCAATGTTGCTTAACTTCGGCGATCGGACGAGAACCGGTGTATTCAACAAGTTATTTATTTCTTCTTTGGCTTCGCATGGTTTGTGCATTTGCCAATGTCAAGTAATGAATTTTCATGTCGATATAGACGGCCGCGTGAACCGTCTACGAGGGCGGTTTTAGGCCAAGTCATGATGAGGCCACTATGCTGCAATATCTCAATGTTCTTTATGAATTATTTACTGAATGCACTTTTTACTACATAAATCACGCACTTTTATTTAGTAAACAACACTATAAATAATTTTAAAAGTCTAATGAAAAATGAGCGTGACACTCAGGCTAACTTCCCGCCAAAACTCCCTCAACAAGGTATTCGATTCTATGCAAATAAAAATTCTACCTATCTATGCCCCTCTAGAACTTACAATGTTCTATGTTTTGTAGGTACAATTGTAGAAAGAAAATTCAAAGGATGCCATTCTATAGATAAAAGTAGTTAGGCTCTCATTAGCAAGTGCAAGTCCGGTTGTGAGCAAGCCTTCCTTGGCCGGCAGCCAGGACAATGATAGGGTAAACAAGAATATCGCACATTGTCTTTGTTCTTTAAAAAAAAGGCGAGGGCAATAAAAACTCCAACTTACATAAAAAAAAGTTTAAATTCAACTCGTAATTGGTTTTCAACAATGTGAAAAACTTGACACAAAATTCACAGATGTTAGAGTAGAAGTGAGAAAGGGACAGAAGATAAATATTAATTTAGTCCTGTGAAATTAGTCCGCGCCTGACGTAAGTCGATGTATTTTTAGTCGCCATGTTTTTTCGCACATTGTCTTTGTTATTTGAAAAAAAAAGGCGAGGACAATAAAAACTCTAACTTACATAAAAAAAAAAGTTTAAATTCAACTCGTAATTGGTTTTCAACAATGTGAAAAGCTTGACACAAAATGCACAGATGTTAGAGTAGAAGTAAGAAAGGGACAGAAGATAAATATTAATTTGGTCCTGTGAAACTAGTCCGCTCCTGACGTAAGTCAATGTATTTTTAGTCGCCATGTTTTTTCGCAAATTGTCATTGTTCTTTGAAAAAAAGGCGAGGACAATAAAAACTCTAACTTACATAAAAAAAAAGTTTAAATTCAATTCGTAATTGGTTTTCATCAATGTGAAAAAGTTGACACAAAATTCAGATAAGTTAGAGTAGAAGTAAGAAAGGGACAGAAGATACATTTTAATTAGTCCTGTGAAATTAGTCCTCGCCAGTCGCCTGACGTAAGTCGATGTATTTTTAGTCGCCATGTTTTTAATCGCGTCAAAACTGTCTATGGAATATCTTAACTGTACATGACTATACTTCTATCCTTCTCCTAATGAAATAGATAGAAAAGGATGGACTGAACTTAAGTATAAATATACTTAAGTAGCGATTCTCTTGTTTAAAAACTAAACTAAATATTTTAGTTTTTAAAAAAGAGAATCGCTACCACTGTGATTTTAATGCTGTTATATTCTTTAAATGTAGGTGTACCGTACACATTTTAAGAACGCCATGAGCAAAGGTTAGTATGTTATATTAAAGTAGCAACTGCTATACTTGGTGTTTGGGACGGGTCGGCAAAAACTGAAACAGAAGCTTCTATCCATGATTTATGAACGAAAGACCTTGGAATTTTCGTCAGCAAAATTTTCAAAATTTCCGACCGTTTTTCCATTTGATTTGTGACGTTTTCCGTTGATATGTAACAATAAAATCCTGCCCTATACACCTAGTATTAAAAATACAATAACTCGCATAACAAGAAAATCACTACCGAAGATTATTCAGCTCACAGCTGATTTCGTGCGCTCGGTATTACAAAGAAAACGTTCACCGTGCATTTCCTGAAAAATCTTTTACTTATACAATATGTAAAGAAAACCCTGTCCGACCCATAAGGATAGTAAAGGTTAGGTTAGGTCTTTTTTTTACACTTGACCAAATATAATATAAAATTTTACATAATTATCATAGTAACAATACTAATGAATTTTGAAATAATCCTTTTTTCCCGGGAATTAATTCCAATTTCCCCGAAATTTGGTAATTTTAAAAAAAGTGACAACACCGGTATTATTGTAAGCGAATAGCGACGCGACCACGTCACATGTGCCCCGTGCCCTGCCCCCCGCCGCCCGCGGAAGGGATTGCTTACAGCACATGTATTAAGTTACCTCTTTTTGCGAAATAATATTTATTTTTTTAGGGGGATTTTTTTTTTTTTAAGTTTAGCCTGTCTTTGTGGGCATTAGTAGAATCAGTTATCGATACCCAACAATACCTTCACGGATCGGACAGGGTTTTCTTTACATATTGTATAGGTAATACTTACTATGCCACTCTGAATTCATTCTTTTTGTTCTTGCTAAGCTGTTCCACACACGCAGTATAATTATTATTGGAAAGCAAAACAAAGGAAAATTCTAATATAACGTAGAAACGGAACTACGAGGTTTTCTAACAAGACAAGATGGCGGACGTTATTACCGACTGTTTCGTATGTGTTTGATAGTTGGCATGTACGCTTTAGAAGAAAGTTTATATTAATTACTAGCTTTCCGCCCGCGACTTCGCCCGTGTGGAATTCGGTTATATCGCGCTTTTTAGATTTCCCTCAGCAACTTTTTCCGGGATAAAAAAGTACCCTATTATTTAATTCAGACTTCTAACTTTATGTCTGCAAAATTTCAAAGCAATCGGTTCAGTAGTTACGGCGTGAAAGCGGAACAAACAAACTCACATTAGTAAGAAGGATATTCTAAATATGAAAATCAAAAGTAATAAGTTACTAGCGACCCACTCCGGTTTCGCACGAGTGCAATGCTGAGACTAAATACACTACAGAAAAACTGTGAACTTTGTATAAAAAACATAGCGGCCCGCTGCTCCTGCCCCTCAATTGTTAAATCTGTAATATCTTCGGAAACATTCATTTAAATATATGATTTAAATAAATATTTAAGGTAAGGCTGTACAGGGGGATATAGATCTATATTAAATCAACAATGTATTTAAGGTATCAAATTGGATAAGGATTAATGCTGTATTAACCTATACAGTTTATAAACGTGGCTAAGGAGCGAAATAGGACTGTAGTCCTTCAGAAGGGTCTCATCACCCTTTTTGAAGAAATGAACAATGAAGGTTCTTTTGGAATGCAAGGCCTTGAAAATGTCCTCAAACATTTCCTCCACTACGTCATCCGAGAATGCCGAGATCGGTGCGTCAACTTGAATTACCTTGAGACTATAGATAACTCTCGGTTAGCATCACTACAAGGTACGCTACCGTGTTAGAAACACTGAAGACTACTACTACGTTGTCACAAAGGGATTTATTTACCAGAAACTCGATTCCGCTTTGGGATGGCTAGTGTCCCCTACGGAAATACATAAGGTGACCTGATTCCAGGGTTATTGTATGCTCTCCCTTTCTTTGGACTTTACTCAACCCAAGAATGTGCCACCATATATTCCCGAGTTCTTCTTCGACCTGCACTAAGTGTTCATCAAGTCGTAACGTGCGTCCGTTATATTTTATGTCACCTAGGTCAGCTGTGTTTGGCGCAGGGAGCCGGACGCTCGGTGCCACCACTGCGTCCAATGCGGGGAGGACACGGCGCAGCACACGCTCTCCGAGTGTGTAGCTTGGGAGGAGCAGCGCCGTGTGCTCACAAATGAAGTAGGAGGCGACCTGACGCTGCCGGCAGTAGTGCGGAGGATGGTCGGCAGCGCAGAGTCGTGGGACGCGGTGGTGTTCTTCTGCGAGGACGTGATGTCGCAGAAGGAAGCTGTGGAACGGAAGAGGGAGATCTCAACTCCCTTCCCGGGCCGCAGAAGACGCATCGGGCGCCGAGGAAGGGCGGATAACGCCCTTTTCCGGCCCCCATGAATGGGTCCGGGGCGAGGGACATGGGGAAGTCCCCGCCCCCTATTCGTTGGACCCCAAGGCGGCGGCGCGCGCGAGTGTCGGTGCGCGCCTCAGAGGCGGTGCAAGGGGTAGTTTAACACCTCACTACCCCGTGCAGGATGCGAGGCCCGGACAGACCGGGCCGGCACGATAGTGTGGGGCCGCGGCAGAATCAGGGACTCCCGCGGCTCCGTGCGCACGTGACCGGAGAAACACAGGGGTGGTTTTTAGTCAGTAGGAGTCTAACAGACCCCATCGCCCACCCCAGGGCGGCGGACATCCATTGAGGATTTTCCAACCCGGAAAAAAAAAAGAAAAAGCTGTGTTTGGCGACCATTCGTAACCCGGGAATTATTTGCACCCCCTACCTTGCCGTTACCGTGACCGCCGCCAAAATCTGGAACAGCAAGGCGGCCGAGAAGTGGGCCTTGGTTGATTTTGGCTTATCATTACGGGAGATCCCCATAATCGCCACGTTGGGCATGCGGGTGAGGATCGCGATTCTCTTATTAATGACACTGCTGCCAGTCACTAATCTGCACCATTTAGCTGCAAAATAACATAGTTATACAACCGCCATTTGTCGGTTATCAGAGCCTTGTTTGTTATTCTACAGGATGCACCACGAACAAGTGAGGTTGAGTTGGGGCACTGAGATGGTGAGTGCCCAATTACATCTAGACCGGATATGCAACACTATACTGCGCTGTAAGACACAAATCGAATACGTCACAAAGAAATATAAACAGCATTTCTCAAATGGGATTGGACCAGACACGTTTGCCAAATGTCAGATGCATTGTGAGCTAACACCACCTTAGCTTGGATCCCTAGCTGAAAACGGCGTTATAGAAGACCCAGACGCATGTGGTAGCCTAAAATTGACGCCTATGTGATGGATTAGTCCATATTCGCTTAGGATCGCGTTGAGCGGTTATCTTGCAGTTTTACAATATAGGTAGACTATTACTATTGTATTATATCATTGAATAAAAAAAACAAATTTACATTTCAAATGGGACAGAACCTCCAAGACGAACAACTTTATATAAAAAAAAAACTTGATTCATGTAACCTTTAGAAATGATGTACTAGTAACATGCCAATGATTGAAGAAGTATAATTAATGACCAGAGTTAAGTAAGTACGTATATTCTAACCATCTATACAAATAATATAAAATAAGTATAAGGTCAGTAAACCGCCGCCCCCATGAACATTATTTAAGTCTATGGCAACAGTTTATCGTTAATCCTTACTAAGTATTACTACCTGCGTGGGGGTTAAATAATTAATTATGACCATGCAATGTTTGGGATAAGTAAAACACTATTCGCTAGTCCTTTACCAAAAAACGGGACACGTTCGGTACGTGGACGTACGCCTCGTCTTATATACTGCGTACATCGAGGGTCCGGAATAATTTGCCAACAGCGGTGTTTCCCTCTGAATACAATTTAAGTGTCGTCAAGGATAGAGTAAATAGGCTCTTAATAAACTAGCGCGCTTTACCATCAATCATCACTGTGTGCCATCAGGCGGGATTGCGGTCAAGCACTCATTTATAACTAAAAAAAAAATATCAGAGGGGCAGTTCTCATAATTTTAATGACTTTCACAGTTTGTTCCAAAGAGTATAAACAAATTTATAACCGTCTTATAAAACTATGTCTAACTATAGCTATAGCCTTAACCTTTGAGTCTATATTTATATTTCGAACTCTATTTAGATTTATGCAAAGTTAATACTAAAGTGACAACTTAGTACTGAACTAAGCTGTCATTTTTATATAAAGAACTGCATTTCTATAACGGTTCATAATTCAAAAATTATTTAGGTGGCCTAAACAAAATCCTTGTTTTGTAATAATCAGGTTAATGTCTGCTGTCAGTCTCAATCTGTCATAGGTCATAGCACGTTTATTTTCACAAACAACGACGCATCGACCTGGCAACACTGAACGTGCGCACACTGCAGACCGACGAGAGGGTTATTGAACTGGAGGAAGAATTGAGCAAGTTACGATGGGGTGTCCTGGAATTATCGGAAGTCCGAAGAGAGGGTGAGGACTCGATAATCCTTAAATCCGGTAACTTGCTCTATTTCCGGGAGGGCGACCATTAGTCCCGAGGTGGTGTCGGGTTCCTCGTCCACAGGTCCCTTGTGGACAATGTAGTGAAGATCGAGAGTGTGTCGACCAGGGTGGCGTTCCTGGTACACCAGAATAACCAAACGGTATTCGCTGAAGGTCATTCAGGTATGCGCCCCGACCTCGGCACACTCCGACGAGGAAGTAGAGACTATGAATGAGGACATCTCTAAAGCCATACATAGCTCTGAAACTCACTACAGCGTTGTCATGGGGGACTTCAACGCTAAACTTGGGAAACGGAGCGGTGAAGAGCTCGGACTGGGAAATTTTGGATTTGAGCGTCGGAACCACTGAGGCCACATGTTGGCTGGCTTCATGGAGAAGGAGGGACTCTTTATGATGAACTCCTTCTTCAAAAAGCGTGACCAGCGGAAGTGGACTTGGATCAGTCCCGACGGGGTCACTAAAAACAAAAACGAGATAGACTTCATTATGACGACAAAAAGGCACACATTCAATGATGTCTCAGTGATCAACTCTCTCAAATGCGGCAGCGATCACCGTATGGTCAGAGGCACATTGAATCTGAACATAGTGTCCGAAAGATCTCGCTTAATGAAGTCTACGCTCCGGCCAGCACCTATCCATAACTCCGAAGGTTTCCAGCTCGAGCTCCAAAATCGCTTCGAATACCTAAGTGGCGACGTGGACGAATACAATGACGGGTTTGTAGAAGCTGTCCGTACGGTCGGGACTAAGTATTTTAAGACCCGCCGTACAAATAGAACTAAAAAGCTCTCGGACTACACTCTCGAATGAAATGAAAGATAGACGTGAGATGGTTTAGCGTTCGTCAAGTGATGCTTGCAGATACCGGCAGCTCAATAAGCAGATCTCAAAGTCTCTGAAGCGCGAACTACGTCAGTATAATACCGAGCGTATAACGGAGGCTATAGAGCGAAACAGAGGCTCTAAAGTTTTCGCTAGGGATTTGAATATTGGGCATAGCCGGCTAAGCAAGATGGCAAGATCATAACGCCCGGGCCCGAGCTTTTGAGGGAAGTCGAGAATCTATATACAGCTCTACACTTCGACGACACAACCCTGCATTAAATCTTGCTGAAGACCCTAGAGCAAGATTAACCCGACATTACACCGAAGATATCCCGGACGTCAGCCTGTAGGAGATTCGATTGGCTCTTAAACAGCTTAAGAACAACAAGGCGCCGGGCGATGACGGAATAACGGCTGAGCTATTGAAGGCGGGTGGTGAACCGATCCTTAGGGCCCTTCAAAAGTTATTTAATTCCGTCATAGTCGAGGGAAAAACGCCACAGGCATGGAACAGAAGTGTAGTGGTACTCTTTTTCAAAAAGGGTGACAACACCCTTTTGAGAAACTGCAGACCCATCTCACTTCTGAGGCATGTCTATAAGTTGTTTTCGAGAGTCCTCACGAATCGTCTTGCCTGCAGGTTTGACTACTTCCAGCCTCCCGAACAAACTGGTTTCCGAAAAGGCTTCAGCACAGTAGACCACATACATACGCTGCGACAGGTTATACAGAAGACCGAGGAGTATAACCTACCCCTTTGCTTGGCGTTTGTGGACTACGAAAACGCCTTTGATTCGATCGAGACCTGGGCTGTACTACAGTCTCTCCAGCGGTGCCAAGTAGACTATCGGTATATTGAAACGCTGAAGGGTTTGTACGAAAACGCCACCATGTCAGTCCGAATACAGGACCAGACCTCAAAACCAATACCTCTGCAGCGTGGTGTCAGACAGGGAGATGTTATCTCCCCGAAACTGTTCACCGCTACATTGGAGGATGTCTTCAAGGTTCTGGACTGGAAAGGACTGGGCATCAACATCAATGGCGAGTATATGACACACCTTCGGTTTGCTGCTGATATCAGTCATGGCTGAGACCGCGGAGGACCTGAGTACAATGCTCGAAGACCTCAGTAGAGCCTCCGAGCGAGTCGGTTTTAAAATGAACATGGACAAGACGAAAGTCATGTCTAATGCCCATGTTGTACCGACTCCTATAAAGATTGGAGACTCTGTTCTCGAAGTTGTTGACAGTTACGAGTACCTGCGACAAACTATCCAGTTAGGAAGGTCCAACTTCGAGAAAGAGGTCAATCGTCGAATCCAACTCGGCTGGGCTGCTTTCGGGAAGCTACGTAAAATCTTCTCGTCCGAAATACCGCAGTGTCTCAAGACAGAAGTCTTCGACCAGTGTGTGTTGCCAGTGATGACTTATGGAACTGAGACGTGGTCGCTATGCTTGGGGTTTCACTGCGCGATCGAATCAGGAATGAGGAGATCCGCAGAAGAACGAGAGTCACCGACATAGCCCGAAGAATTGCAACACTAAAGTGGCAGTGAGCTGGACACATTGCTCGTAGGACCGATGCCCGATGGGGCCGACGGGTTCTCGAGCGGGGACCACGCACCGGAAGACGTAGCGTGGGTAGGCCCCCGACAAGGTGGACCGACGACCTGGTAAAGGTCGCGGGAAACCGCTGGATGCGGGAGGCGCAGGACCGGTCGTCGTGGAGAACCTTGGGGGAGGCCTATGTCCAGCAGTGTAACGTCTTTCGGCTGAAATGATGATGATGACGTTTATTTTTCCTTGATTTTTGATATTTTGCACATTTTAATGTACAGGAATACACATAATAATGGATTGCTTATAGTTCGGGGAGTTTTGGCGGGAAATGTTAAGCTGAGTGTCACGCTCATTTTTCTTTGGACTTTTAAATTATTTATAGTGTTGTTTACTAAATAGAAGTGCGTGACTTATGTAGTAAAAAGTGCATTAAGTAAATAATTCATAAAGAACATTGAGATATCGGAGCATAGTGGCAGCTCATCGTGACTTTGCCTCAAACCTCCCTCGTAGACAGTTCACGCGGCCGTCTTTTTCTTTTTAATTCTGCTTAACTAAATTCGTCGCGCAGCACGACTGGGTGCTACGCGGTCCTGTATTCGATATTTTAGAAATGCTGCCGCAAGTCCAAGCCCTTTGGGATGGTGCAGCCCACCCTTAATGACAATTTTAGTTTTGATGGCTTCAAAATCTTCTTAGGTGCAACATTAATTTCTTCCTGTTTTATGATATTTCAAAATCATCATATAAACGTCTACAATGTTTTTATTTTTTATTTTAGTACTAATAACTAATGTAAGTAATGATAACTGCCCGTGGCGATGATTAAAGCCATTAAAGTTATCTTTGTAGTTTTTTTTTCTTTAACCTAATGACTATTCAACATATGTTTTTCTTTAAAAAAGGCTAGAAGATTTTATTAGCAGTCAACTTTACTGATTAGGTTACATGTTTTATTACTTACTCTGCCGAAGGTATTTTGTGGTTCATCTTTTTGAAACGAACTTTCGGCTTCCTTGAAATAAATAACAGATCATCATCTTTTTAATTAAACAGTTGGCCAACCGTCGCTCACATCTTCTATGAAATAAATAGACTTTCTTTGGCTTCGGATTTATAGACGCGGATAAGTGACAAACAGCTAATCTTCATCTTTTTCTTCTATCTTCCGCTGTCAATGTACGCTGTACTTTATTTGTTTTAAGTTTATTTTCATAATTATCATAACTATGTCATATATTGTATAACCTTTGGATTTGTTTTATTATTTTTAATCCTTACTAATATTATAAATGCGAAAGTATCTCTGTCTGTCTGTCCGGCTTTCACGCCAAAACTACGGAACCGATTGTAATGAAATTTGGTACACAGATAGTCTAGAGCCTGAGAAAGGATATAGGCTATATAACAGCCTGCTATGACCAATAGGAGCAGAGCAATAACAAAAATGTTGCTAAAACGGGAGTGAACGCGGACGTACATATTGCTCCCATTATTTTATCAGGCGCTTATTTTATATCAACTGAGCTCTTTTTAATTTACAGGAACCACCGCGCACTGTAAACTGAAGTCCACGTAGACGGAGTCGCGGGCAACAGCTAGTTGTAACTATTTGGTATAAGTCTGTTCGCATGCTTTAAAATTATACATCCCAGTTACACAGGGAAACCTATAATTGCCCATAAAATAATGTAATACTCATGTTTATAAAATATATTATATATCGCTGTATGTTACCCAAATAAATAAATAAATTAGTACCGTCGTCGCGTCGCGCTACTAGAAAAAGTAATTAAAGAACCATTTCCGCATTTTTTTTTTCTATTATTATAAACTAGCGCTTGACTGCAATCCCGCCTGATGGTAAGCAGTGATGCAATCGTTGATGGTAAAGCGCGCTAGTTTATTAAGCCCATTCACTTAAAAAATCTTAGTGAATAGGACGGAAGGCGGCAGTTGAGCGAGGTGGTGCAATGTTAAACCCAACAACAAAACCAACGATGCTGCGCCAGAGGGAGATTGATGTGGAGACCCTCCACGACCAAACTCCCGACACAACAACATTTGACACATCGTACTCTGCACACATCGCAACACAACTGCTCAGACCCGTCCTCCGTACGGCTTCACCAGACATCATGCCGGAACACGAGGAATCGCTTGGCGGCAAGACTTTATCTGGTGGGTGGTAACTTCTGCCGGCAGCCGATGTTATGGCCTACCACCGAGAAAAATAAAAAAAAAAAATCTTATAGATATTGAGTCTAATCATTTTGAATCTGAGGAAAAATGCTGCGTAGTTACTTGTTTATTAAAAAGCTGTATTTAAACGTTATGTTATAATATGATAAGATAATATGGTAAAGATTGTACACATTTAAAGAAATATACCTACATACGTATAATAGGTCTCCCTTTTTACGCAAGAGTAATTACTTTTAACCTTTATATAAGAGTACGCCAAAGTAATTACTTAACGTAATTACAGAGACCCATAATTTAAATTAGGGTTGTAACGGAGCTTCGCCTCCGCTTCCGTTACTGCGGAAGTTCCGCAAGAAATCGTATCTTCGCTTCCGCCTCCGCCTCCGCACAATTTTTGCGGAGTTATAACGGAGGTTTATTTACGTATTTATAAAATAAATAACGCGCAAGCTGCGACGCTCGACAACCGTCCGGCCGCGTTTGAGCGCGAAATGGTCAAGAATCAACTAGTGCGAGGCGGGAATGCGGCAAACACAATTTTTTTCTTCTTAATTTTCATTACAAGAAGGTATTTTTTTTTTACCAAGTATACTACTATTAATGTACGTATTTAAAATAAAAATATTGTTTTTATTACCCATAAATTTCAATTTTTTCTTTATGTACTTTCACCTCCGCCTCCGCCTCCGTTAACCTCCGCATCCGCGGAGGTGAGACTCGTCGCCTCCGCATCCGCCTCCGCCTCCGCTAACAAGCCTCTGTTACAACCCTAATTTAAATGATATACGTATGTAAACGTGTCAGAATAATCTGACTCTAATAAAATATGCATTTCTTTTTCTCGATTTTCAAACATCGCAACCCTCTCCAGCCATTATTAGATTACGGAAACAGAGGCAAAAATATCCAGTAATATGTCTGTCTCGGTGTGTCTGCCAGCAGATAAATCCGATTTACCCCATGTCACCTCGACAGGAATTATTAAGATCCACAAAAAGTACCACAAAGCTGACTTGCCACGACGGAATTCGGCACTGGTGTGAAGCTTTATGCGGCGCCGGACGTCCGACAAAAAAATGAAAAAAATCACTTGATTTCACCGTTATATAAAATTCATTCTTGCCAGTTCTGGTTCCGCTGTTCTTTTACGTTTCATTTGACTAAGTTTCTCTGAGTTTTATTTTCCGCTGAACATTTCTTTCAGAAAACTAATTTTTTCAGATCTTTCTTTTATGAAGTTTCAAGCTTAAAGAAATACTACATATTTTAGGAATAAGTTCTGCTTGAAATGTAAGACTTTTATTAAATGACGAGAGCATAAACTTGGTTCACATGACTTAAGAATTTCCATGATAACGATTCTGATGATGACACGATGAACAAACTAATTATGTTAAGTTAATAATAATATTTACAAATAGATAAAAAGGAGGGCTAACAATCGAAGAGCATCAGAAAAATAGTAAGGTTGGCTGTCAACTGGAAAGGCTGACAGCTTTGTCACGTTGTGTGGCAATGCTGATATTTTCGCCCTCTGGTTAGTTGCAGAGTCGACCAATCGCTTGGTAATGTCTCTAAAAACTAAGTGGGCACTCGACCCTCATGGCCCTAGTGTATCAACCCCAATAAACAAGCAGATATAAAGCGAAAAGTACTCACGTTTTTAACCGCTTAGTGAGTTAATCATCCAGATCCTGGTTCTGAATTTGTGACGCATAGAACCGGAAAGTATGGCAGAAGAAAGAAGAGGCGTATAACCTGCAATAGGGTATTTGACTAAAAAAAAGCTAATTAGTCCATCAGTCAGATTTCTAAAAAATACTAGACACGTATTTTTTTCTTTTTTCATGTAAACAAAAAATGAAGACGACACAGCGCGTTGAAAACTCGTGTGACGTCACTGCATCTTTGATGCCTTTTATGTTTGTCAATTCTTAATGATTTGATAAAACAAAATATACGTATCCAATATTTTTCAATAATCTGAATGACGGATTAAATAGAATCAATTTTTTTTTTTACCCAGGGAACATTATAATCACAGCCAAATGGTACTGCGAACGTACCATCCCTAGGGGTCAGGCTGGAATACCAAGGGGAAGAAGAGACAAGAAGTGTAGGTTGCACTTTGATGGAAAACAGGCGAATTGTTTTATGTTACCCGATGAAACATTTCTACTCTAGAGTTATTGTTTCAGTTTGCGCGTCGACAAATGATTTTATATTGTAAACAGAACTGTACAGACAGTTTTACATGTCCATCATATTTTAAAAACTAGATGAAGTCGGTGCTTCCTGTCTTCATTAGTCTGAGAAGATAGGCCGAAACAAACTCAGAGGTCGCAGTCTATTTTATAGTCCAGAGATAAATTTCGTCTGATCGTATGAAGACAATGTAGATGGTCGGAGATGGTCTTTTGAGAGAGAGATTGAGAAGACTTGCCCAGTGTATGATCTTTTGCTAGATCACACACTACTTTTAGATGATGTGGGCAGAATACAATAAAAGATGATAATTTTATATAAACTACTATATTGTTCCAATGTCATATTTAAAATGAGCTAATGGACTGATGTGTGTGAAATGAGTGACACGTGGCCTTTGCAGGCTGTAATGAGAACGCGACGACCGCTTGATGGCTCAACGCGAACTGATGCTTATTATAAAGTAAAATGAATGCGAGGCGTAAATGCTGACGATGCTATGCTGATGTACGGTTGCACCGTACATGCTCCCGAGCGGGAAGATGAATATCAGATGAACATAAAAAGATGAGTGACAAGATGATGCCAATTACTCCTTATGCTAGATGATTAACAAGGTGATTCCAATCGGTCCTTATTCTATGTTTAGAGTCTCTATTTGAATTCTGTTTTCCTAGACATAGGCACTGTACACTTGTCCATTTTAGGCACTTTAGGAATTTCACTGTAATCGGATACACATGGAATCTCACACTGATTACGCGCACTGACACTATATTGAACCGCAGACGACGTATAAGAGGCCCCAGTCTCTGCTCGTACTGGAGTCTCGTGTTGCGGGGTTGGTAGACTCGCCAATGTGGCCCTTGCCACCTCCAGAGATGCGACTCGCCTGTTACGCAGCCGACGTACCATAATGACTACAGCACCCACCAACACAACTCCGATCACTATGTATAATGCTGTATAGTGATGGATATCATGATCTGGCAGTTGCTGGTATCCGGCTCGAAGGACCAAAAAGAATGTATGATCTTTTGCTAGATCACACAATACTTTTAGATGATGTGGGCAGAATACAATAAAAGATGATAATTTTATATAAACTACTATATTGTTCCAAAGTTATATTTAAAATGAGCTAATGGACTGATGTGTGTGAAATGACTGACACGTGGCCTTTGCAGGCTGTAATGAGAACGCGATGACCGCTTGATGGCTCGACGCGAACTGATGATTATTATAAAGTAAAATGAATGCGAGGCGTAAATGCTGACGATGCTATGTTGATGTACGGTTGCACCTTACACCCAGTCAGCATACGTTTGTCAAAAATCGTACAGCTCAACTCAAATCGATTTGACGCACAGTGACCTGCAAGGTAGTTGCATCAGTAGTAATGGGTTTAATGTTGACAGTTGAACGACATTGATTGTGTTTTTTACGTTGTTAAGCAAACACACTTTCCGAACATATAGAGCAATGGTTTAGCAATTGGCTTCAGAATGATTCCAATTGATAGTAGTAAAGTGTTACGTAATTAGGATGCTATGTGATGTCCTGCCACCCTATATTAATCACGTTCAATCATATACTAAGTAATGACGTAATACAGACTCCGCAGTATAAATAACAGAGAGATCTAAAGGGTGTGTCTGACATCGACGCACAAACGAGTACCATGGATCCAGTACATGATTCTGAGCCCCCCAGTAGTTTTTTTTCACTTCAGACCGTTAACAATTGCTATACTTTTATAACCCAATAATATTTTAAAAGAAAAATTAAATAATTCGCTAATTACATAAAAAAGCGCAATGAAAACAAAACCCGAAAAACTATCTTATCAGCTAATTTAATAGAGTTCACATCAGGGATCAACGTCATACCTACAAACCCGCACGGCGGCACGTTTGCAACGTTCAAAAGCCAAGCCGACACTTTTTTTTAAACAGTGTGTATTCTGTAACCGTTCATTAACGACATAAATGACTATCATAATTTTATAAGTGGCATGCGGTCTAGCCTTTTCGCGAAGTTTGCGATACGATGTCAGATACAGCCTGTATAAAGTCTAAATCTGTTATTGACGCCCAAGTATTGACGTAAGTCTCAGATGCCTTACGCAACTGAAGTTGCGTAAAGTGATGTGTACATTTTATCGTACGTTAGGAAATTACATTATGAAGGCAATAACTTAAAAATGAAACTCGGATACAGGTGAGTGTGCTTTTAATGTGTTATCGATTCCATTTATTTTTGGTGGCAACTTAATGCGAGAAATGGAGCATTTAGTTCAGTCACATACAGATGGAAAGGTCTGATCTCAGCAGTCCATTTTAGGCATAAAGTAGGCATGGATATTATTAGTGGCTGATATTTTCATGTATTTTTTTTTGAAACGCCATTAAGCGGGGTGTACCAATGACTTTCATTTTGACTATCAAAATTTTTTTTCTTTTTTTTTTTTTTTATAAGTTATAAACAAGCGCTTGACCGCAATCCCGCCTGATGGTAAGCAGTGATGCGATCATTGATGGTAAAGCGCGCTAGTTTATTAAGAACCTATTCACTCTAGCCTTGAAGACACTCAAATTGTAATGTGACGGAAACACCGTCGCTGGCAAATTGTTCAAGTCCCTCGATGTACGCGGTATAAAAGAGGAAGCGAAACGCTTCGTCCGGGTCGCAGTGGTATCAACAACGTAAGGGTGGAAACTCGCCGTACGACGGGTCGTCCGATGGTGGAACGGTGATGGGGGAATTAATCAATCAAATATTCATTCCTTTTTCCAGTTGCGTAGCAGACATTTTTTGAAACATATGAAACAATGGATTAATGATATTCTTCGAAGTACTTCTGATTGTGACAAGTAGTATATTATGCAATTGCAAAACATATTACTTCACTCCAATTGGAGTGAAGGTTGTTTTAGACATTAGATGTCAAATCAAATCATGTTTATATTTTACTAGCGGTCGCCCGCGACTTCGTTCGCGTGGAGTTGGTTATTTAAACGTTTTATTTTAACCCTAAAAGAGTTAATTTAAAATTGTAGATCTTATAAGATGTTAATCGAAATTAAGTGATGTCATGAATTTTGTTCTTTTTTTTTTTTTTTTTACAAATTATAAACCAGCTTGACCGCAATCCTGCCTGATGGTAAGCAGTGACGCAATCGCTGATGGTAAAGCGCACTAGTTTATTAAGAGCCTATTCACTCTAGCCTTGAAGACACTCAAATTGTAGTCCGACGGAAACACCGCCGCGGGCAAATTGTTCCAGTCCCTCGATGTACGCGGTATAAAGGAGGAGGCGAAACGCTTCGTCCGGATCGTAGTGGTGTTAACAACGTTCAACGTTCAAAATTACACACTTTTATTTTATTTTGATAAGCATCGCAGCGTGATGTTAAATAGCCTAACGCTTTCCTGGATTAATGGGCTATCCAACACAAAAAGTTTTTTTTTTAAATCAGACCAGCAGTTCATGAGATTAGCAACTTCAAACAAACAAACAAACTCTTCAACTTTATATATTTGTATAAATAAATGTGTCTCTTTAAATAATTATTTGAACGTAAATACATGTTAAACCACTGTAGAATTTCTAATATCTTTTATTTATTGGTTTACACAATGTTTAACAGAGATAACTAAGGGTCTTACCACAAAAACTTCACCTTGTTCAACGTGTTTTATAGTCCAGTGTTACGTCAAAGTCCACAGAATAATGTCATGATTAAAAGATGTTTAGTCCATCGACATATATATGGACATGCCTTAGAGATGAGAATTGTGGCACTCCGATATTACTAGACCGAAAGCATAGGCCATCTTTCTCACTATTTTCAAACCTAAAAATTACTGCAGTTTATACGCGTACGGCATGTTCATTAGTAGGTATGTGTTTATGGTTTAGTCTATGTAAATATTAAACCTTATTTGGTGTTTTTTTCTTTCTTTTTTTTTTTGGCTTCGCACGGTTTGTGCGTTTAGCCAAAGTCACGTAATGAATTATACATGTCAGAAAAGACAGCCACGTGAACCGCCTACAAGGGAGGTTTGAGGCAAAGTCATGATGAGGCCACTATGCTGGGATATCTCAGTCTATTCTTTATGAATTATTTATTTACTTCTATTTAATAAACAACATTATCAATAATTTAGGTAAAAAGTCCAATGCAAAATGAACGTGACACTCAGCTAAACTTTGCCGCCCAAACTCCTTATTCCGTGTTAGCAAGGCATGTATTTACACTATAAGTAACATTAACCACAGAACAATAATATTGCCTAGTTAAATCAATATGTAACCTTATTTCTACTGAACTGATGACGCAACCCTCTAAGAAAAGGTTGCCTCATAAGATCCCCAGGGTGTCGTAGAGGGAACCCCGCGGGTAATACCGAATAACGGCTGTCTATTCACTGATAAAGTAGAACGGAGGAGATTTTTCTTTTTCAAAGTTTTCAGGTAACTTAGCGTGAAATGAAATGGATAAAAGATGACTCTGATTTTAAAAGGGTTTTAAAAAAAAACCTTTCAAAAGCGTTGTTCAAGGTGTAAAAATGAAATGTGTCCTTATTCTCTAGTATGTAATTTGGATCGGAATGTTGAGGAGTTTTTCATGTTTCACCATTTACATACAATTGCAGACACTATATAGCATTGATAGGGATCAATATTTTTTCTAGCTTATACAAAACAGTCCAGGGTGTAAATCGGAACATTGCAACATAATAAATATCTTGTAAAAAAAAAACGGAGTGGTCGGGTCTGTCGGAGTTTTGGTGGGAACGTCAAGCTGAGCGTCACGCTCATTATTATTGGACTTTTAAAATTATTTATAGTGTTGTTAACTAAATAAAATTGCGTGATTTATGTAGTAAAAAGTGCATTCAGTAAATAATTCATAAAGAACAGTGAGTATCGCAGCATAATGGCCACATCATGACTTTGTCTCAAACCTCCCTCGTAAGACGGATCACGCGGCCGTCTTTTTCAACATCAACAATTTATTACGTGATATTGGCTAAATGCACAAACCGTGCGAAGCCATTAAAGAAAGAATACAAATAATCTAAATTTGTCAAAAGTATCTCTATTTCTCCTAAATCTCAAATCCTTGACATTAATTGTCGTTGCGATGAGTTTAAAATTTGGAACGTTTTTAATTGCGAGTTCAAAGAGTGGAATGAAAAGAATAATTCTAAATCTCTCATAAATTTACCCTGTCTCCGTTTCTATTACCCCACAAATATTATATTCGTACCAAAATCCACTGAGTATTACAAGTTTGACACCGGCATGACACTGGGGGAAACTTAGCCGTAAGTTCAAACCTTCACAAACTTTCACACAAATAAATCATCCCTTATAATGTAATGATTAATCAAGGTAAGGGTATGTGTTAATGAGGGTTTGGTGGCCAAGTTGTAACAGCCACACGTGACGATCAATCAGGTTAAGCCACGCTTACCGCGGCATGTACGTAGATGGGTGATAATATTCACACACCAAAACCCCTCCCATCTGTAATTCCTGGATCTGTGACAGTTGTTACAGGTTCTCAGAAGCCCAAAAGACTGATAACCGACTGGTTATCAGTCTATGATAGCCAATGTAAGACTTTACCAAGGTGTATACCCGGCTTGCGGTGATCAGGTTAGTCACATGGTGATCAAATTAGTCGCTCCATGTTAAAAGTACACACGTCTGTCAATCATGCGCACATGACGACTAAACTGATTTGAATTGAAATTTGGCACATTTGGTTTAACCACAATCAGTATTAAGAGGGGACTCTAGTGACGTTTGAAAAGTATTCCGCTGTTTTCTTCGTGGGTAACGCTTTAAGAGCAATGATTTTTTTCTACAATTTCACACCTTGATTATACGTGCCCCTATTATTTGATTTTTTCGAGAACTTAATTAATAAAAGAAATTTGATGTTTTAAAATCCCGAAAAATAACCCATTTTTACCGCGATGTTCAGACGTCTATTACCTACTAAACAGAAATGTGATAAGTTTTTGATAAAAAAAAAAAATAATAATAGAGGCATCGGTATACTCATCCTCTAAATTTTGATATAAAAATAATTGAGATCTGTCGTGTTTTGAAAAAGAAAACAGCGGAATACGAAGCAACTTTAGGTCAACGTTTTTGTAGGTAAAATCAGCCTGAGTTGCAACTGTCCCTTTCGCACTTTACGGGGAAAGGTTGAAAGCGGTGCGACGGCAACAGTTTCTTCAAATACCTACTTCTCAAATTCCTCGGCACTAGAGTCCACCCTTAACACATACAATAGGTTTTTCAACCTGATATTTTCACGGGAATAATACTTATGCGGGTTAAAACGGGGAGGTGATTGCTGATTATATATAATCAACATATTATCACTCTTCTTTGCTGCATACAAAGCTCTTAACCAACAGTTGGTATTTAGATTTGGCAAACCATTGGATAATGTTTGACAAACCATTGGCCGTACGTCATGAGCTCGTAATGGCCATTCATAACCACACTTGACGTCATCCTTTATACTAATAATATGCTTTAGTCACTTTTGAAGCGTACCAAAAAAGGCGACGGCTTCTTTAAAAAAAACAAAAGGCTTCATGTGCAATATATGAAATCATTAACAGTAACAAAACCTCAACGCTTGTTATAATTCTACCACAAAACCATTCATGATATAATATTATACAGCAAAAAATACTTTAACAAAATCACAGCCTCCACGTTCGGTCCCCACCTCATCCCGTATAAAATATATCTAGACTTACATATACCTTCGTCTGGGAGACTTGTCTGAAATTAATCAGAGAGCGTAACAGGAAGTCGACTCGATCAAAGGGCAGTAACGAACAAAGGAAGCGATCGCGCGTGGGCATACATGTCACAGTACCGCCATTGTTACAGCTCAGAGCCAACTGATATTCAATAAGAAATGGAAACTATGCTTTTAAGTACGAATTTCGTGTAGAGCGCTGAAAGTTGCGAAATAAGTCGGTCGAGTCTGTAAAAAGTAAAGTCAAGTGACGTCATAATGAGGTGTTAATAGTGTCAATCCCTAGCATTAGCTAGAATTTCGAGTAACTAATGATGCTTGATTGATTGATGCTAGGGATAGAAAGTCGTGGTTGCCCATAGTGGTTAAAACACCAGCCTCTCAAGAATGAGTGTGCGGGTTCGATTCCAGGTCAGGCAAGCACCAATGTAACTTTTCTAAAGTTATATGTACTTTCTAAGTATATCTTGGACACCAATGACTGAAGGTGAAGGAAAAACATCTTAAGGAAACCTGGAATTTAAGTCTGAAATCGCCAACCCGCATGGACCAAGCGTGGTGATTACGCTCAATCCTTCTCTGTATGAGAGGAGACCTGTACCCAGCAGTGGGACGATAAAAAGGTTGATGATAATGAGTTAGAATTTCAACTCACTTCACGCTGACTTTAATCCAAGCACTGCAGTAGGTACCTAGCTCTTTGACGTAATCGGGGCATTTTAGAATCTGTTCCGTAGTTTAGATCCAACTAAACTATTTGTATCAAAGAGCAGCGGTGGCCAAGTGGTGTCGGCCGCGATTCGAGCCCCGTCAGACGCTTTATTTTGTGTAAATTATTTCATCACCACTGATCTCCCAAAACGGTAAACGAAAATATTGTGAGGAAAAGATAGCCTAGAGCCAAAAAAAACTTCGAAGACATGTTACCATCAACGATCGCATCACTGCTTACCATCAGGCAGGATTGCGGTCAAGCGCTAGTTTATAATTTATAGAAAAAAAATGTGCCATCTACCAACCCGCACTGAGCCAGCGTACTAGATTTACAGCCCACTCTCACTCACCGAGATGATGCCTGTTTCCCAACTGTGGGACATTATATGCTGATTATGTAAATTAACAAACAAACTTATCAGCAGAAAAGTCAGTTATGTTTCGCTTTAAAACTCACGAGTAATTATATTATTGCGTAGGAGTCGCTATGGAAAGAAATCGGTGGGCAGAAACTCCAGCAATTACATTTTTATATGAGCGAAAAACGTAATTTTGCCTTTTGGCGTGGGTGTTTTGAATGGGAAGGGGTTTTTTTACAACTTGTGCCAGGAAACGAACGTCCTTGGAATGGTTAATGGAAATACAGGATAAAAATTTCTTTTGTGTATAAGGGTTTAATAAAAGTGAATCATTGAGTCACTTTAATAAATGTTATATATTAATTTCCTCTTTTTCATTTTTCCTAGTTTTATGAGCACCCTTATAATAATAATAATAAAATAAAAACTTTTTTACAAAAAAACAACCGACTTCTAAAAACCACTACAAAGTGAAAAATAACTAATTTCGGAAGTCGGTGTCTTTGGTTTTTGTATAGGTATTAGTTTTTGACACCGACTTCCGAAATTAGTTATTTTTCACTTTGTAGTGGTTTTTAGAAGTCGGTTGTTTTTTTGTAAAAAAGTTTTTATTTTACACTTTTTAGTTGTGAAAAGTAGGTACTATGTATTTAGTTACATCCGGTCAGACTGGAAGCTGACGCAAATATAATTGGGAAATGACGTAATTTTGTTTACTTTAATTTTTACCCGTAATTTTGAAGAATTCTCTCGACTGCCTATGGTCTTAATCATCAGATTTAGGTACTACAGAACATTATTTTAACCCAATGGGTGCAAAGTTCTCATCAATATAAACGAATTAAAACCAAACACAAAGTAGGTACTGCAAACCGTTGGGGAGTTCCCGGAACTGGCCTTTGTCTTCATCATCAGAGCTCTTATGACAGTCACAACCCATCTAGGTGTAAAGTTCTTATCAGTACAAATTAATCAAGCCCAAACACAAGGTAGCTGCTGTGAATTGTTGAGGAGTTCCTTCGACTGTTTTCCGGCTCCATCATCAGATCTACTCCAGACCTTTATCAAATTGTAGTGCTTTAAATACTTAATGAAAATACTAAGAAATGCATTAATTGCCCCTACGATTTTTGAAAGTTCCCCTTGATTTCTCTGGTCTTCCATCATCAGATCCTGATGTCTTTATCATGGGACCACCTTGGGAATGTCTTCTTTCTAACAAAAAAAGAATTATCAAAATCGGTTCATAAACGACGAAGTTATGCGCGAACATACATAAAAAAAAAAGCATATATACGGTCGAATTGAGTAACCTCCTCCTTTTTGAAGTCGGTTAAATAATAAGTTTATTTCATATAAAATTGTCTTACATTACATGTCAAGGAGTCTCCATTTAGGCATAGAGATGCCTGTAGTTGAAGGCTCCGTTAATTGTAAATATGAAAGCAACAAAAAGGGAAACGAGAAAAATAACAATAAATAACAAAATGCTAGTAATTGTATGAGTGCGTGCGTGTGGAAGGTGTGTGTGTGTGTGAGAGAGAGTGAGTGAGTATTTGCGTGCGTGAATAAATAAAAGAAATGTTTCTGTTCAATTTAAGACACTATTAGGTCACTGGTTGCAAAAGTCCCTCTGTAGCATCGTTACTTAAATTATGTAGCCAGATTGTTAATTCTTTTTTGCATTGCAATAATTTTTTATCATAGACATATATGACTTTATTAATCTTATTATATAAAAAGGATGAGCGTTTTTTGAATTGCCTGCTAGCAAATTCGGTATTAGTTTTGGGAACCTTTAGTATGCAGTATTTATTTCTTTTTTTTTAGTATCTTAGCATCGTATGGTGTCTCTTTGTGCGTTTTGAGCATAATATGTAGAATGTATAATTTTCTCACTGATAGTAGATTACATAATTCGTAAAGCTTTTTAGTAGAAAATATTCTTTTTTTGAAGTACATCACTTTAATTGTCGCTCTCTGGGCACGTTCTAATTCAAGAAATCTAGGTTTCACTGCTCCTCCCCATATAGATATGCAATATATCAAAACAGACTGGACCAACGATACATAAATTTCATTTAATAAATTTCTTTGATTGTCATTATTTTTATTTTCATTTATTCTCCCTGGTACAACACATCTCAACTCCCTGAATATCCAGATCAGTTTGCGTACTCTGGTTATGACCTGTTCTAGTTGAGGATGCCATGAAAGACGCTGGTCAATGATAACTCCTAGATACTTTGTTTGGTTAACTTGTTGGATAATAGGGCAATTGGTGCAAGTTTCTGTAGTAGTTTCACACATATGGATTCTTAAATTAAATTCTTTTTCTGGTTGAAATTGATTATAAATATTAAAACAAATGTAGTTGGTTTTGCTAGTGTTCAAAGTGAGAAGGTTTTTTTTTAACCAAGTTGTAATAAGAGCTAAACCTTCTTCTGCAAAGTTTTTAACTTCATCCCATGTTTTACCTGAGAAGACGACAGTTGTATCATCGGCGTATGAGAATATTTTAGCATTATGAATCTTCATGTTGCAGAGGTCATTAATGTAAATTAAAAAAAGTGTGGGTCCTAGTACACTTCCTTGGGGTACGCCGTATGACACATCCACATCCTCACTGACAGTTTTATTAAGTTTCACTTTTTGCATTCTACCGGAAAGATAATCCTTAAAAAGTGCAAGTGGTATTTCACGAATTCCAATTGCTTCAAGTTTTTGTAGAATAATGGAAGTAGAGACGGTGTCAAAAGCTTTCTTTAGATCCAGAAAGGCAGCCATACATTTGTTTCCTTGGTCAAGTTGTTCGGTTACTAAAGAAGTTAATGCTATTACAGCATCTTCAGTTGACTTTTTTTGTCTAAATCCAAATTGGGAAGGTGACAGAATATCAAATTTATTTAAATACTGCAAGAGATGGGTATTTAACAGTTTTTCTATAATTTTAGAAATTGCAGGTAAAACGGAAATAGGCCTATAATTGTTGACCCTTATTGCGTAACACACTATCAATCACAATGTTTATAACTTTAAAAGGTATTCCCAATCGGCTTTATATACAAAGTGGTGATGACAATACGACAATAAATTAAACATGGTGTACCTCAACACATTCTCAGTTTACCCATAAAAAATTATATAAATATATCCATTAGGTTAGTCACAGGAAATTATTTTATATTTTTCACATTTTCTACATGATGTACATATTGATAAGGAAGCGCTTACAGGTTGATGACCGCAGCATCCAGCGGTAGGTACGAAAGTTTAATAATAATGGCGCGAAAAAAGCAAGTCGATACAGGACCGGGTTGCCGCCGATCAGAGGTCAGTGAACCAATATTTTAAAGGATGTTTTATTCCGTTTACAATTTTATGCGATTTAGTTTGTTTGATGAATGGATGGCTTGTGCTTTCCACCCGCGGCTTCGCCCGCATGGAATTCGGTTACATCGCGCTTTTTAGATTTCCCTCGGGAATATCAATTTTTTCAATAAAAGGTAGCCTTTGTCCTTTCTCAAGGCCTAAAGATTATCAATGCCAAATTTAATCAAAATCGGTGACAGGCAGTGACAGACAGACAGAGTTACTTTCGCATTTATATGATGAGTATGGATAAGCACTAGGCTTGATCGCAATCCCGCCTAATGGTAAGCAGTGATGCAATCGTTGACGGTAAAGCGCGCTAGTTTATTAAGAGCTTATTTACTCTAGCCTTGAAAACACTTAAATGCACGAGGCGAAACGCTTCATCTCATTTCGTTTACTCTCATTTTTTCTAAATACTAACAGCTTGTATTATTCATACTCCAAGGGTCACTCTCATCTGTTACTCACATGCTCGTGTCATATTCCAATATATCAGAGTGGCGTCGCATTATGATCACATACGTCACTCGCTGGATCACGCACCTGCTTCGAGAAATGTCAGCTTTATATCTACTTACGATAAAGACTACTACGATTCGTATAGAAAATATCTTTATTGCAGCAAACTACGAGGTTTCGGTTTTGTTTTGAGCCTGCATTATTAATGACCATTATCTATTCCCCAATCTGAGTACGGCCTAATTCGCTAGAGCTGTTAATAAATCATGCTGTAAAAGCTTTGTTTCACGAGTTTGTTTTTAAAGTTTATATCTTTGTTTTGTCTGTACTATGACTTTACTACATTTGTGGGTCATAGTAACGCACGAAATGTTACAGTTATTTCGTCTCACGAGCTTTCCTTTTTTAGACTTTGATCGTTCTTTGACTTTCACCGAAAATTGAATGCAATCATCAGAATTCGTATTTATAAAGGTAATAAAAAAGCACCCCGAAAACCCTCGTATACACCTACGACCTACACGACGTTCACCGCAATTTCAAACAAAAATATTTACAGTCATCCGTGTTATACGAAAAAGGTAATTACAAAAAAAAATATAAGGGCCTTCGTCAAAACAAACAAAGGCGCAAAGCGAAAAATATTTGAATTTGAATTCTATCATTCGATATTTAAATCCAGCAGCAGCGGTGCGGTTGGGGCGGGCGCTGAGAAGTTTTCTCGGGCGAGGGCAGCGGGGTTGCGGCGGCGGGGAGGAGGGCGCGGGGCGTGCGGGATGCGGGGGCCGGGTAATTAGGCGGCCCGGCGGAGGCTGTATTGATCGGCGCGTCTCCTAGCAACGCGCGAGATGGCAGCACAGCCTGCCCTCGCACCGGGACAAGTTTTTTGTTCGAGCTCGCTGTAGGTGAGACCGTTTTGATGTAATCTCCGTGGAGATGATTCAATTCGATTCAGCACTGTACGTATTCGGCGGGAGATTATGACGCTGTTAGTCTCGTTTCAGGGGTTTTGACGCTCATTCACCATAATGACGGGAAATCTGGATTAATTTTATATTAAACTTTTGTTCAAGGTGTTACATTATGGGGGAAGTAAAGAGGTTTAGTCACGGCAAGTATTGTTGAGCCAACAGCCCTGTGTGTACATAATTAAGATTGCAGTAACAATAAACAGCGATGATCCTCCGCGAGAGTTCGCAGGCACGTCTTCAAAAACCTCTCATTCTGTGCAGAACTTATTAAGTTCTGAGACTTGGGACAGGCGAACCACTTCTAACTTTACCGAAACCACAGAACACGGTCGGCTCGGAGTAACTATTAATTTGTGTGGTTAAAATTGTCACAAAGGGAAAGTTTACCGAACGGTCTACTTGGGAATAGACAACGGGGAATGTTGCAATATACATACATGTCGTGGATCGTCGAAATTATTTGAAGAAAAGTTGCTCATTTGATTTACGTAGTAGGGCAAACGCTTGTGACTTTATTTTGGGATGGCGGCACATGGACAGAGTCGCTTTGGAAAGCGGGGTTCGTTGAACGGTCACTTTGCATCGAGTCGCGGACCAAGGCACTTCTCCGAACCGAAAGTGTCAGTTTGCCTATTTAAATTGTGATTGTCAAGATTGGAGGGTATATCTACACGTCGTGCTTCAATTCAAAACTCACCTATGAAATGGACCACCTTTACCACTACACCAAGATGCTGTCGACCCGGCCGCTCTGCCGTCGCTGTCTGCGACATACATATCTTCTTCATCTGTCTTTAGAATCTTGGTTATGAATAACAAAGTGTAGAGCAGCGTAGTGGTAGGTATTGACCGCGACTATATGTTTAAAGTCGTAGGCTCGAAACCCGTCAGGCGCTTTGCTTTGTGTAAATTATTTCATCACCACCGCTCTCAAAACGGTGATAGAAAACATCGTGAAGAAACTGGCCTGTCCTAGAGGCACAACTTCGAAGGCATGTGGCATGTACCAACCCGCACTGGGCCCGCATAGTAAATTACGGCCTTATAGGTGTATTAACAACAACGATACTTGTTGGAAGGAATATCTAAAAGTCTAAGTATAAGTCAAATCGTGACTCGTGAATCGTGGACGTTACGGGAATTGGAAAAGAAAAAGATAGACGCTCTATAAACGTGCTGTTGGAGAAGAATGCTTGGGGTATCATGGACCGAGTTTAGAACAAATGTTTCTATACTCCAAGAACTAGGCATCAAATAGCGTCTTTCAGAAATAGTACAGTCCCGTATAATCAGATGTTTCGGTCACGTATTTGGTCGTCTAGGGCAGAGTGGAAGGGAACAGACCTCGTGGAAGGTCACCGATGAGGTGGACCGACCAAATCAAGGCGGCAGTGGGGGGACCTCTTAATGTTCCAAACTGTCGTCCAACAGGGATACATGGCGAGAGATCGTGCGGTGTGTAACATCAGCGTCTCGGATTCAGTCATAGTGACCACGACCGTTCTGTCAAGAGCGATATGATAAGAAGTATAAGTCACTAAATACGCCAAAATAAGATGATTCTGTCAGCTGACATTCAGCGATCACCAGCACATTAACCCATGATACCAACACTACGAGCAACAATAGTTGTGATATCACCACAATCGTTAGAATTAATATAATATTATTAAAGTATGCATTCCAACAACTAATGACATAATACACGTCTACTGAGATGGGTAACAAAGTTGAACTCAATTCCTAAAGAGGGACTAGAACATTTTTATTGAGATGAAAACTTCCGTTCAATAATAATACGTTTCAAGAAATACTTCCACGCGTATTGATTGAGACGCAGTTCTGAATTAATCTCACAAACGAATGAACCGAATAGGTTTCTATGAGGATATCCACATGAAAAAAGAGATATCGTTTTGCGCAACACGACATCTCTATTTCCAGATAGATTATTCCAGAAGTCGGGATACATGAGTTGCTTATATTCCGTTTTATCCATAATATTTTTCCATTAAATACCAGAAATTTCTCTTGCGAAAAATATCTTTTCTATCATGTATAACGAATATCTGAACAGCGCAGGCGGACGGGCCGACACAAAGGCATTCTGATAAGATATAATGTTGCATATTTTTCAGATGCCTTCGTCCAGCGAAATGTAATAATGTGCAGTACTAGGATACGATGTCAGAGGGCGTTGCAAGCGCATTTTAATGGCTACACATTTCTCCAACACGTTTGAAATTGCTAGAAGTAATAGAAAACGACTGGCTTTGTAGTTTGAAACCTGCACTTTTCCTACTCGTCTTCCATGAGCTTGCAATAGTGATGTATCCAAGGTATGAAAATCAAAGAAATAATTAGACCGTCTTATAGATAATAAAAAAAAATTAAGACCCGTATTTTTTTTGTCCAAATTACCAAAAAGTATAGATGTGGCATATTAAAGTTACGGAGTGGGGGCTAATTTTATTACGTCACGCCGTGGTATTTTTTGTACCACGGCGTGACGTTATGCGACATTTCCAATCAAAATATCTTCCTAAGTATTTGAATGAAAGAAAAAATTAAAAATACGTGTTCCATATTTTTTGTAAATCTGTGTGATGGACATTAAATTATTTTTTAGGATACAACCCAATTGGAAATTTCTTTACTTTATCTTTTAGAAATAAAGTAAAAAGACTTTACAATAATACACCCGTTAATGATTTGACCTATCAGATGCGAGCGGATTTCATCCATCCTTGAAAGTACATGTTGCATGAAATCCGACCGCACTAGTACGGGTGTTCACTTATTATAAATTAAGAGATATGCCATAGTTATGGAAACTCATTTGTCTCAGTATGTTATCGCAGAAATTCTTACAAAAAATAGACCAACCTAAACAAAATCTCGAACAGAATTTTCCTACCACGATACATGGATAAGATTAAACTTAAGAACTTATACATATTATAAATATGAATAGATAAAGGAAAGCCTTAGTATCCAGAAAGAGCTTGATTAGAAAAGTTAGATTAGCTGACGAAGCCACACGTCCGGTGCCAGGAAAAGATAAAACATCCAACAGAAAATGAAGGATATTATGTAACAAAGAGTTCTATATAACTCCATACGTATATGAAACGTTTGCTCAGATTTATTCAAAAATTCCACGAGTCCGGAACGAAAAGTAAATGGTCTTTATAATTCTTTATTGCATCTCATTTACATTTGAATAGGCACTGAGCATACTTTAAATAATTGGACCCAAATTACTTTAACGACACATTAACCCAAGCACCCTTTGTTAAGGGACCCTAATTCAACAATAATATCCTAAGATATGCAAGATCCTTTTAACAATTTCCCTTCATAGACACAAGTTTCATAATCTAGTTAAAAAGCCTACGCTTCGTAGCAACTGCTACGAATGGCTACGAAACTCGTCATCTAACTTTGTAGCATTGCTACGGATTGTTACGACAATGTACCGAAACTTGCAATTTCGACAACAAGCGAATTTTAATACAATTGCAGTCTACATCCCGGTTGTTTGCTGAAAGACTTGAATATATTTATTCGCGATACAATATCTGGAGCGCTACGTCGCTTTTGAAATCGCTAGGGACAAACTCTAACTTCCCGTAATAATGGTATTTGTACTAGCTTTTATTGTAGTTTCATAATACGTTTCGGTTTTACGATAGAATTGAAAGTTTTTTTAAGTCTAAATAATAGCAAATCAGATTTCTATAAGTACAAAACGAAATTCTCGTTTTAGGTGATCTTAGTAAATAAACCTAGATTGGTATTACGAACAAAATGTAGATAGTAATGGCCAGAATTACCACGTTTGAACGGATTCAATGGCCCATTTACCTGAAATGGTAATAATTGAGTCACTTTCAATGCAAATGGCGTAGTAAGAGTCTACATCGTAGCAGGATGCTACAAAGTGTAACCAAGATAGCTACAAAAAGACTACGAAAAGGAGGTTCAAACAATTACAGCCCAAAAATCAATGCGGATTTTATACAAAAACTTTAACCATCGTAATAACTTTGAAATATCTAAGAAAAGTACACGAATAAAGTAGAATATCTTACATAACATGTCTCGTGTGCAAACCCGCTCGTCATCACAGAGCGCGATGCCGGGGCATGTCCTCGGCAGATTTATAGCCCCGTCCCGGGAGCCTGGGGCTCTGGGTCCCCGATAACGGTAAGACAAGCCCGAGGGACCGCGCCACGTCACGGCTCACAAAAAGTACCCCTTTCAGTCAAAGTGGCATGTTTGTGCTATTTATTACGCAGGCATTACGTCGAATTGTGCACATCATTCACGCTTTTATAAAGATTAGAGTCCCGAATGATCCCGACGCTACCCGAGAGTCCTCGCGTTAAATATTTATCTAAATGTCAGTCGTTCTGTGGGTATTAGGTTGGACTTCTCTTTGCGTACAGCTAAATGTTTCAAATAGTTCAGGGTCTTTTTAAACAGTGATATTATTATTAGGGCACTTTGAATTATGGACAACAACTTACTAAAAAATATTGCTAGAACTAAAATAGATATGTAGCAAATACTGGATTATTTGTTGTATATCTATTTTATTTGGTTGCCAATTTACATATTATTTAAGAGAAAACCTATTCTTATTCATATTTTATTCCTTTATTCAGTAACGCTACTTAAAATTAACTAGTGATTAGCGATTATTTAACCATACATTTTATACGTTTAAATGTCACTTAACTTTAATCATCGTTTATGAATAGACCCTTTAAACACCGTGGTGTTTATTTATAAACGATGATTAAAGTTATGTGACGTTAAAAAGTGAAAAATGTATGGTTAAAGAATCGCTAATCAGTAGTTAACTTTAAACAACGTCTATAAATAAGGGGGAATATATTTATTATCCAAATAATAGTCTGTCACATAAATTATTATCGCTTACAGATTACTCGGTGGTAGGCCATAACATCGGCTGCCGGCAGAAGTTACCACCCACCAGACAAAGTCTTGCCGCCAAGCGATTCGTCGTGTTCCGGCATGATGTCCTGGTGAAGCCGTACGGAGGACGGGTCTGAGCATTTGTGTTGCGATGTGTGCCGGGTACGATGCGCCAAATGTTGTTGTGTCGGGAGTTTGGTGGTGGAGGGTCTCCAGATCAATCTCCCTCTGGCGCAACATCGTTGGTTGTGTTGGTCTTGGGTTTAACATTGCAAAACCCCCTTTTTTTTCGGGGTGGAAATCGGGGTGGGCGACGGGGTCTGTCAGACTTTTACTGACTAAAACCACCCCGGTGTCTCTTCTATCACGAGCGCGCGTGGGGCCGCGGGAGTCTAAATTCTTCCGCAGCCCCACACTCTCGTGCTGGCCCGATCTGTCCGGGCCTCGTCTCCTGCACGGGGTAGTGGGGTGTTAAGCTACCCCGTGCATCGCCTCAGAGGCGCGCGCTGACACTCGCGCGCGCCTTCGCCTCGGGGTCCATCGAATAGGGGGCGGGGACTTCCCCATGTCCCTCGCCCCTGGATCCATTCATGGGGGGGCGGAAGAGGACGTCGTCCGCCCTTCCTCGGCGCCCGGTGCGTCTTCTGCGGCCCGGGAAGGGAGTTGAGATCTCCCTCTCACGTTCTGCAGCTTCCCTCTGCGACATCACGTCCTCGCAGAAGGACACCACCGCGTCCCACGACACTGCGCTACCCACCATCCTCCGCGCTACTGCCGGCAGCATCAGGTCGCCTCCTACTTCATTTGTGAGGACACGGCGCTGCTCCTCCCAAGCTATACACTCGGCGAGCGTGTGCTGCGCCGTGTCCTCCCCGCATTGGACGCAATGGTGTCACCGAGCGTCCGGCTCCCTGCCTAGGCGACACAGGCACTTGCCGAAGCAGCCGTGCCCCGACAGTACCTGCGTCACCCTGAACAACAGGAAGCCGTGCCTTCTCCCGAGCCAGTCGTCCAGGACTGGCCGGATCGCCTCGACGGTAGCGAGGCCGGCGGTAGGGCGCATAAGCCTCTGCCGCCAGTCCGCCACCAGCACCTGATGGAGCTCCTCTCGGTGCAGCTCGATCTGCCGCTGCGCCGGACTGGAGTCCCGTGTCCGCTCTTCCTCGCTAACATTGCATCACCTCGCTCAACTGCCGTCATTCTTCCTCTATACCTAAGTTTTTTAAGTGAATAGGCTTAATAAACTAGTGCGCTTTACAATCAATTAGTGCGTTTGATTGCAGTCAAGCACTCATCATCATCACAGCAGACTGCATTAATCCCAGTCACATCCGAAGCCTTTTCAGCTTTGGAGCCTGGGGTCCGCTTTTACCAGTCCAACTGCTGATATGGCTAAACTTCGATATTTTCCGTGAAGCGACTGCCGTCTGACCTCCACAACCCGAAGGCGACATCGAAGCATTGCAGTTAGACCAACTGTGGGACTTTTGAGGGCTCCAACAAGCCGTAACGACTGCCACTAGATGTTCGTATGGCAACCGGGACCAACGGCTTAACGTGCTTTCCGAGGCACGACCAGACCAGTGCAAATATTCATATTCATGCAAACAAATACTTGCACTGTGCGGGGCCGCGCCACCTTGCGTAGCGGCCGCGTCCGCTACCGCTACGCCACGGAAGCTGTCGATTGCAGTCATGCACTAGTTTATGATTATTAAAAAAAGAGAGGACAATATTATAAGGAACAAAAGTAAATTGTGTAAGAGAGATGGGTCAAATACAGTCAATACGAAAATATTTAGCCCTGACTCCTAACCTAGGAAGATCCTGTTTCTTAGGAGCCGGTGTCTTTGCATTAATAGAGGACGAACGAATTTTGAGCATACCAGCAGATAATCAGAGAGTTAATTAAATTAGTTAAATTCCACTAATTTTATGTACGTTCAAGTCAACCTCAACCTCAACTCTTGATCAATGGCCTCTGTGGAATACATACTACAATTTTGCCAATAACACGTATATATAACAAATTATAGAAATTCTTTGAAAGTTTTATTTCATAATAATGGCGGATATCGCCAATGACAGTTGAAAAAGACGGCCGCGTAAACCGTCTATGAGGAAGGTTTGATGCGAAGTCATGATGTGGCCACTATGCTGCGATATTTCAATGTTCTTTATGGATTATTTACTGAATGCACTTTTTACTACATAAATTACGCGCTTTTATTTAGTAAACGACACTATAATTTTAAAAGTCCAATGAAAAATGCGCGTGACACTCATCTTAGCTTTCCCGTCCTTCAACCACGTTCAGTCTTTAATCTCAGTCTCGATCTGTCAAAAATACAAAACAAAAAATGAAAACATCAAATGACCTCTCCCGCTGTAGATGGAGCGGGAGGGTGTGTCAGACTTATGCTGACTAAAACCCACCTGTGGTTCTTCACTTGCCTATGCGCTTTGAGGCACGTCATCTCTTCCGAACAACCCTCGATTCTGGCAGCTTTCGAATAACCCTAGGCCCTGGCAGTGAACGCTGGGTTAGGTTAAATTAAACAAGAAACAGTGGCCCTTGCCCTCCCACAGCCAAGTGAAGGAACACGGGTGGGTTTTAGTCAGTAAAAGTCTGACACGCCCTTCCGCTCCGCCCAGAGCGGGAGAAGTCATTTGATGATTTCACATCCCAACAAAAAAAAAAAAGGTTATCATTTCCTCTAGATCTACCAGAAGGTAGATGTATAAAATGGCTCTGACAACTTACGAACTGGGTAACTTATGAACAATGTCTGTTTAGGGGGTGTATCAAAACACAGCTGTAAGAATTCAATGTTGAAACATTCAATGTTAAAATTTCCCATACTCTTTTTCTTGTTCCTTCCTTGAGCAGAACGAGTCACGTTGAATGGCTACGAATGGAAAATTCTGACAAGTATGTTTCGCAAAATAATTACCGTTTGTGCAGGTAATATAAATGTTTTCCTGTAAATACACCTTTATACGCGTTACCCTGTTATCTTCCTCTTATTTCTTTCTTCTTCTTCCTCAGCCTATAGATGTCCACTGCTGGACAAAGGCCTCCCCCAAGGCTTTCCACGATGACCGGTCTTGTGCTGCCCGCATCCATCGGCTTCCCGCGACCTTCACCAGGTCATCGGTCCACCTTGTTGGGGGTCTCCCTACGCTGCGTCTTCCAGTACGTGGTCGCCACTCCAGAACCTTGCTGCCCCATCGGCCATCGGTTCTACGAGCAATGTGCCCTGCCCACTGCCACTTGAGTTTAGCGACTCGCAGAGCTATGTCGATGACTTTGGTTCTTCTGCGGATCTCCTCATTTCTGATTCGATCACGCAGAGAAACTCCTAGCATAGCTCTTTCCATTGCCCTTTGTGTGACTCTGAGCCTTCGTATGAGGCCCATTGTGAGCGACCACGTTTCAGTTCCGTAAGTCATCACTGGCAACACACACTGGTCAAAGACTTTAGTCTTGAGACACTGTGGTATCTTGGACGACGAGAAGATGTAGCGTAGCTTCCCGAACGCTGCCCAACCGAGCTGGATTCGCCGAGACACCTCTTTATCGAAGTTGGACCTACCTAGTTGGACTTTCTGTCCCAGGTATATATACTCGTCAACAACTTCGAGTGCAGAGCAACCAACTACAATTGGAGTGGGTGCAACATGAGAGTTCGACATGATCTTCGTCTTATCCATGTTCATTTTAGACCCACTTGTTGGGAAGCTCTGCTGAGGTCATTGAGCATTTTGCCCAAGTCTTCCAGGGTCTCAGCCATGACCACGATATCATCTGCGAAACGGAGATTAGTGATGTACTCGCTGTTGATGTTGATGCCAAGTCCTTTCCAGTCCAGGAGCTTGAAGACATCTTCCAACGCAGCAGTGAACAATTTAGGAGATATGACATCTCCTTGTCTCACTCCACGCTGCAGTTGGATCGGTTTCGAGTCCTGATCCTGGAGACGGACTGACATGGTGGCGTTTTTGTACAAACACTTTATCACCTCAATGTATCGATGGTCAATTTGGCACCGCTGGAGAGACTGTAGCACCGCCCAAGTCTCAATCGAATCGAAGGCCTTCTCATAGTCCACAAACGCCAAGCATAGTGGTTTGTTATACTCCTCGGACTTCTGTATAACTTGCCGCAGCGTATGAATGTGGTCTATGGTGCTAAAGCCTTTTCGGAAGCCTGCTTGTTCGGGAGGCTGGAAGTCGTCGAACCTGCGAGCGAGACGATTCGTGATGACCCTAGAAAACAGCTTGTAGACATGGCTCAGGAGGGATATCGGTCTGTAGTTTTTCAGGAGGGTATTGTCACCTTTTTTGAAAAACAAAACCACCACGCTCCTGTGCCACGCCTTAGGCGTTTCGCCTTTAAGAATGACGGAATTAAATAGCTTCTGAAGCGCTTTAAGAACCGGTTTGCCACCCGCTTTCAGAAGCTCAGCCGTAATTCCATCATCTCCAGCCGCCTTATCGTTCTTGAGCTGTTTCAGGGCCATACCAATCTCGTACAGGCTGACGTCCGGGATATCGTCGGTGTAGTGTCGGGTTAGTCTGGCTCTAGGATCATTAGCCAGGCTTACAACAGGTGCGTGTGTTGATGTGTATAACTCTCCGTAGAATTTCTCCATCTCACCCAAAAGCTCGGGCTTGGAAGTGACGATCCTACCATCCCCAGTCTTCAGCTTCGCAAGTAGACTCTGTCCAACAGACAATTCTCGTGCGAACACTTTGGAGCCTTTGTTCCGCTCGATAGCCTCTTTAATACAATTTGTATTAAATTGGCGTATATCGCGAGTCAGAGACTTTGAGATCTGTCTGTTAAGGCATCTGATGCGCGAAGCGTCATCAGGGGATTTTAAGATCACCTCCCGTCTTTCTTCCATTAGCCGGCGGGTGGGACCGGAGATCTTCTTCTGTCTTTTTGAACGGAGGGTTTTGTAGAACTTAGACCCTTCCGTTTTGAGAGTTTCCACAAACCTGTTGTTGTAGTCGTCCACATCTACGCATTCACCGAGGCATTCGAAGCGGTTTTGTAGTTCGATCTGAAAGCTCTCGGGGTTTTGGAGTTGTGTTGACGCTGGACGGAGCGTAGACTTCATAAGTCGAGAGCGTTCGAGCCTAATGTTGAGGTTCAAGATGCCTCTAACAATACGGTGATCACTCCCGGTTTTTACCGCATGGATCACGGAGACATCGTTGAACACTTGCCTTCTCGTTGACATTATGAAGTCTATCTCGTTTTTGGTCTGACCATCGGGGCTGAGCCAGGTCCACTTGCGGTGCAATGGTTTCCTGAAAAAAGAATTCATCGCAAAGAGTCCTTCCCTTTCCATGAAATCCATTAGCATCTGACCTCTGGGATTCCGATTTCCAACTCCAAATTGCCCCACTTTCGTCTCGTCCGCCTCTCGCCTGCCCAGTTTTGCGTTAAAGTCCCCCATGACAACGGTGTAGTGGGTTTTGGAGGAATGTATGGCTCTACTGACGTCCTCATACATAGCCTCCACCCCATCGTCAGAGTGTTTAGACGTCGGGGCGTAGACCTGTATAACCTTTAACGAATATCGTTTTGTTATTCTCAGTACAAGGTACGCCACCCGAGTCGAAAGGCTCCCGACTTTAACCACGTTGTTCACGAGGGACTTGTAGACAATAAACCCGACACCACCCTGGGACAGCTGGTCGCCTTCCCGGAAATAGAGCAGGTTGCCAGACTTCAGGATTATCGAGTCCTCTCCCTCTCTTCGGACTTCAGATAACCCCACAATGTCCCAGCGCAACCGGCTCAGTTCTTCCTCCAGTTCGACAATCTTCTCATCGGTCCGTAGTGTGCGCGTGTTAAATGTTGCCAGGGCCAAAGGTCGTCGTTTGTGATGGTAGCCGGACCTCTGCCGGAGATTCTTAGCACCCCTTGCTCCGCCGTAACCGAGTCCGCTACCGTAGACTGGAATAGCGGAGCTGCCGGGGACTAGGGGCCTGGGCTGTATCGTGTGCATCATTGGGGGGGTTTGCCATAATCCCCACGCTTGGCAGGCGGGTTGGGGATCGCAGTGATTTGATATTACACAGGAGAAGCGCTGCTGCCCGCTTCCCTGGTGATTTCCCTTAGTCGCCTCTTACGACACCCACGGGAGGATATGGGTTGGTACAATTCTAGGCCCGGTACCACACGGGGCATAATATTACTACATAAACACAGGTGAAATAATATTACTACATAAAATATATTACTATCATACTAAAGAGGCGTATTCAAGAAGAAATATAGCATATTCATTGTAAAAAGATATCACTATTGTGACATAGGCCTTTTCTCGGTGATGGCGAGAAGTTCCATCCCGCAAGGCTAGGTCCCGGCGGTTTGATTCTAGCACTAATATACAAGGAAGCCGAGCACAGATGCAAGATTGACACCAGTCAGTTTCATGCAAACGAATATGTACTTTGGGAATTTAAACTTTATTAACTACTAGCTCTCCGCTCGCGGCTTCGACCGCGTGGAGTTCTTTTTCTAGTTCGCTTTTTAGATTTCCCTCGGGAATATCAATTTTTTCCGGGATAAAAATACCCTGTTATTTAATCAGAACTTCTAACTTTACGTCTGCAGAATTTCAAAGCAATCAGTTCATTAGTTACGGCGTGCAAGCGGAACAAACTCACTTTCCCATTTATAATATTTGTAAGGATAAGGACTATATTTAAAAGTGATTTTTTCTCTCTAATTTACTTGTTTATGATGATCAGATTTATAAAAAGGATTCCCAAAAACCCATTACAAGCTAAAAAGGCTTAAAATCGAATTGTTTTCCCGACTTCAGAATAAAACCTTCAGTCTAATTAATCTAGAACAGGCCAAATTACCGAAACAAAGCTTCTAAATTAGTCATTTTTTACCCGCAAAGGCCACCAAGAACGTTCCTTAGAAACATCACAAATTAAAGGATCCAAGCGGTGAAAGCTTAAAAGAAATCCGGCTAATTACTAATTAGGGTGATTTTTCCCCCAAACAAAGTCTGGAGCACATTGAGGGTAGAATAAAGAGCTATCATGATACAGTTTTTTGAGTACTGGACAAAAAATGCGTCCACTGCAAGGACTTGCCATAATACTAGAAAGAAAAAAAAAATGTTTATTATGGCAAAAAAAAACGCATTACAAAGTAAATAAAAATAAAAAAGACATAAAATTTAATATAGTCGAAAGCCTCGTACTCAAATACGAAAAGTTAGAAACAATGTTGGCCTGATGTCAGAGCCAGAGATAAAGAAAATAATTCGGTAATTCCACTCTTTAAGAAGTGGCTAGAGAGACACGGTTGTTTCGGAAGGTTCCTATTCCGGATAAGGCAGGAGGAAACGCCACTAACCGCCGCAGGAGACGCCCTGGTCGGGAGACAACATTGAACTCCCGGTCAACGTAGGCACAGGGATTGCGGATTTCATGCTAACAAAAAAAAAAAACAAATACCTACTTTTGAAGCGCTTGGGACTAATAGTACCGACTTTCCTTAAAATACGGACATTGTTGACCTCCGTGGCGCAGCGGTCAACACGCCGCCTGCGACGTTGAGGCCCGGGTTCGATCAGTCATGATGGAAAACAATCTTTTCCTGGATGGCCTGGATCTTGGATGTTTATCTATATAAGTATCTATTATAAATACAATATCGTTGAGTTAGTATCCCATAACACAAGTCTCGAACTTACTTTGGGGTTAGCTCAATCTGTGTGATTTGTTCGTATATCTTGTTTCTTCTTCAACCTTTAGATGTCCACTGCTGGACAAAGGCCTCCCCCAAGGCTTTCCACGCTGACCGGTCTTGTGCTGCCCGCATCCATCGGCTTCCCGCGACCTTCACCAGGTCATCCGTCCACCTTGTTGGGGGCCTCCCTAAGTTGCGTCTTCCAGTACGTGGCCACCACTCCAGAACCTTACTGCCCCATCGGCTATCGGCTCTACGAGCAATGTGCCCTGCCCACTGCCACTTAAGTTTAGCGACTCGAAGAGCTATGTCGGTGACTTTTGTTCTTCTGCGGATCTTCTCATTTCTGATTCGATCACGCAGAGAAACTCCGAGCATAGCTCTTTCCATTGCCTTTTCATTGTCCATACGGACAATGAAAGGGCTATTTATTAAATATTTATTGTTCTGTCCGGTAAGAAAATTTATTTTTTACTGAACAGGCCTTGAAAATATCGGACTGTACGCTTAAATACCCGACATTGGGCAACCATATCAGTGTACCAAAATTCATCCAAATTCATTTAGTTGTTTTTGCATGAAAAGATAACAAACCTCCACCCACTCCTTATATTATTAAGATTTACTTTTTCTAGGCTGAGCTTTGAGTTTAGTAATACTAAAGGACTTATATCTAAGATATTTTTTACAATCTCTCTTTGTCCTAGCCACTTCCTATTATTTGGGGTCGGCTCTCCTCGTTCTTTTGCGCCAGGATGATCTGTCCTGGGTTGTCGAGATGTTCAGTTGGGCACGCTCTAAGTCCTTGGCCACTGTGGACCACCAGGTGGTTAGTGGGCGTCCTCTACCTTTTCTCTTATCTGGCAGTGCTAGGGCCCGTTTCACGACATGATCTTCAGGGCGTCTCATGACATGACCGAACCATCGTAGGCGGCTTTCGGCGAGTTTTTCTGCTATAGGCGCAACCTTGTAACTTCCTCTGATGTGCTCGTTTCGCACTTTATCGAGTCGAGTTACGCCCGCTGCCCATCTTAGCATCTTCATCTCGCTTACGTGCATCTCTTTTGTTCGTGAGCTTTCTTTATAGCCCAGCATTCGGCACCGTATGTCATGGCTGGTCTAATTGCGGTTTTGTAGATCTTGCCTTTGGTTTTAACAGGCATTCTTGCGTCACATAACACCCCCGTCAGATATTTTTACAATGAGAAAAATATTTATCCAAAGTAAAAAAAAAATGTCAAAACGTACATCCTTTTTTATTTTGTAAGTATAAGCGAATAAGCGAAACGTACGGACGACAGCAGGTCTGGCTGCCCGAATCTGGCACATATTCCCGATCAAACTTGAGCCTTAATACTTTAGAGATAAAGTTGAAAATCTAATAAAGAAATCTGACTGATTGTAGTAGCTTGATGTGCTGTCGTTTTTACATAATATTATAGAATTCATTCGTGTACTAATGTTACGATTTGAGCCGGTTTGTAAATAGATACCTAATTTGTTGTGTGGATAATCTGCTTAGGTCGTATTAGAAGTTTGAGTATTTTATATTGATTATACAATGTGTAAAGAAAATCCTCTCCGATCCGTAAAGGTATTGTTAGGTATCGATAACTGATTCTACTAATTCCTACAAAGCCGGGCTAAACTTGAAAAAAATCCCCCTAAAAAATAAATATTATTTCGAAAAAGCGAGGTAACTTAATACATGTACGGTAGGCAACACGGTAGGCATACATGCGCGGGCGAATGGGGGCAGGGCACGCGGCACGTGGTCGCATCACTCATGTTAATACTGTCTAAAAAGTGAAAACAAAAAAAAGACTATTTCAAAATTCACTATGATGATTACTTGAAATTCCATATTATATTTGGTCATGTGTATACCTAACATGTATTATCCTTTTAGGACAGACGGGGTTTTCTTTACATATTGTATATACGAATGCGAATTATTTCTACATACATTATCGCTTAGCGAGCAGTCGGCTGTCCCAAATCAAAACACAGAAAGGGTCATTTTTGTTGAAATCAAGATTTTTACACCATCCTTTTGACACAGTACATGCCCACAATATGCAGGAACCCCTTTTTCAATAAAGGCCTTAACAACATTACTGAACTGAAAATAAAAGTATACATTCTACTTACTACTATATCCCCGGAACTTCATGAAAAAGTTTATCATCTGTGTTCACCTGACGATCCATTAAACAAATCCTTCGAAGAACTAACCCAAATAATCGATACATATATAGACCCAAAACCCAGCATTTGGGCTACACAACATAAATTTATATCTCGAATTCAAAAAGAAGATGAAACTATCGCAATGTATTCATCAGATCTCAAAAGACTTGCTACTAATTGTGAATTTGTCTGTCAGAATTGTAAGAAAAGTACAATGGAAAACTTTTTAACCCTACAATTTATACGTGGAATAAAAGAAAGAGAGATACGCACAAAAATATTGCAAGACCAAAAAACACCATCTTTCACGGAATTAGTGACGATGGCTACAACCATGGAAATAGGAAAGTCTGACAATTTGAAGATCACAAGTGACATACAGCACTTTCATAATTCAGCAATGAACAGAATGTCAACACCATCCAGTAGCAATAGGTCTCCCGGAACAAACTCAAAACTACTACAAAGAAATACAAGTCAACCAATTACCATAAAAGATTTAAAAGGTAAATGCTTCCGATGTGGTAAATCCGACCACCGAGCCAATGACTGTGGAGCAATGAATACAACGTGCAGAAAATGTCAAAAACAGGGTCATTTGGCTAGAGTTTGCCTTCGCAGAACAAATGCAACTAATGTTTTAAACGATTCTACAAGCACAATTAGTAATGAAAGTACCGGACAGATTAATTTGATCAAAAGCGAAATATCCGAAAAATATATGATAACAGTTAAAATTGAACATGAGCATATACAAATGGAATTTGATACAGGAGCTACACTAACTACAATGTCATTGAAACAATTCAAACGCATGAATATCAATAAGAAAATTTACAAAACAGACATGAAATTAAGAACATATACAGGCGAAATAATTAATCCTCATGGAGTTACATATGTTGAATGCCAGTACAAAGGCCAAGTATTCTACGGTAAACTTTACATTATAAACAATGATGTTGATGCTATATTTGGCAGAAGCTGGATGAAAGAAATAAATATAGAATTGGCAGAAATACGAATGATAGAAATGGACAAACTATATCCAGTTAAATTAGATCAGTTGTTTGAAGAATATTCAACTACATAATAATATTCAGAATATTCAACAACAGTTTTTAAATCCGATTTGGGTAAGATCCCTAATTACAAAGCTCATTTACACCTAAAGGACAATTCTCAACCGATTTTCATAAAGCCTCGGAGAATTCCTTATGCCCTTAAATCCAAAGTAGACGAAGAAATTCAACGTTTGTGCGACACCGGAGTCATTACCAAGGTAGAACGGTCAGATTGGGGTACACCCATTGTACCAATTGTTAAACCGAATGGATCAATTAGATTATGTGCTGACTACAAAGTTACGCTAAACAAATTCATAAAGGATGAACAATACCCGATTCCTATAATAGAGGATATATTTACAGAAATGAATGGAGGTAAACTATTCTGTACCTTAGATATAACACAAGCATATCTCAATATGGAAATGGACGAAGAAAGCGCCATGTTACAAACCTTAAGTAAGCATAAGGGTACATACAAAGTAAATAGATTAATGTTTGGAGTCAAAGTAGCACCAAGCTTATGGCAAAAATTTATGGATCAACTTTTACAGCTTCTTTGATGATATTATAATTCAGGGATCCTCAGAAGAACAATTATTTCAACGACTTAAAATAGTATTACAAAAGCTGAAAGAAAGTAATCTCAGAGTAAACAAAGAAAAATGCAAGTTTTTCAAAAGAAGCATCAACTATCTGGGACATACAATAGACAAAGATGGATTACACAAAAACCAAGATAAGGTCAAAGCTATTGTTAAGACAGAGCCCCCAATTAATGTCAATGAATTACGTACATTTCTCGGCATGGCAAATTACTACAATAAATTTATAGCAAACTTAGCATCAATTACAAACCCTTTAAACGAATTATTAAAGAAAGGACAAAAATACATATGGACAAAGAAATGCCAGGAAAGTTTTAATAAAATAAAAGAAGAAATTTTAAGCGAAAAAGTACTGACATATTTCGATCCAAGAAAACCTCTTGTTTTAGCTACAGACGCTTCACCGAGTGGCTTGGGAGCTGTGTTATCTCATAAACTACTAGATGGCACAGAACGTCCGATTGCTTTCGCTTCAAGAACCCTTACTAACAGCGAAAAAAATACAGTCAGATAGACAAAGAAGCTACAGCAATATTTTGGGGACTTAAGAAATTTTTCCATTATTGTTACGGCCGAAAATTTACCCTGATTACAGACCATAAACCACTGACTTCAATCTTCCATCCGGAACAATCGTTACCAGCATTGAGCACAATGCGTTTATTTCACTACGCACATTTCCTCTCCGGGTTTGACTACAACATCGAATATCGAGCTTCTTCAAAAAATTGCAATGCAGACTATCTATCAAGGTTTCCAGTTGAAATAGTTAAAGAAAAGTCAATAGATCAACATACATCGTTTCAACTCAGACAAATAAACCAATTAGAAGTAACTCCAGAAATAATAGCACGTGAAACACAAAACGACACGGAATTGAAAGTGTTATTAGAAGCGTTACAAACAGGACATTCACTAAAAAATTACGAATACAAAGACAATGAACTAACACTTCAAGACAATTGCATTTTGAAAGGCACGAGAATATTTTTACCATACAATCTGCGGTCTCGTGTCCTAGAAGAACTCCATTCAGGACATATTGGAATTCTAAAAATGAAATTACTTGCGCGTAGCCACGTTTATTGGAAAAACATCGACAAGGACATAGAGAATGTGGTCAAATCCTGTAGATCATGTCGATTACAGCAGAATTCACCAGCGAAAGCAACTCTACATCATTGGGAAGAACCTAATACTCCGTGACAAAGAATCCACGTAGACTTCGCTGGACCTATTAAGGGCCATTATATATTTATAGTCGTGGACGCTTTTACAAAATGGATTGAAGTAATCCCCACGAAGACCACTACTACAACATGGTGTATAAACACATTAGAAAATATTTTTAATATATTTGGAATGCCGCATATATTAGTATCCGACAACGGCCGCCAATTTACATCAAATGAGTTTAAAAATTTTCTCAAAAATTGTGGAATTACACACAGAACCACCGCCCCATATCACCCATCTACCAATGGTCAAGCTGAACGCTCCGTACAGACTGTTAAAAGAGCTTTGCGGGCTATGGAGGGGGAGAGTGGTAACTTCTCAGATAAAATTATCACAGTTACGTGTCGCCTGAGACGCACCCCAGGCCTAAACGGAAAATCTCCTTATGAGCTTATGTTCGGCCGTCAGATTAGAACGCGCTTGCACGCAATGCTTCAATCGCCGTCAATCCCTAGGAGAAATGTGGTTTCAGTTCAAAGAGAGCCAAGGAAATTTACTACCGGCGATAGGGTACAGGCAAGAAGCTATAATAACCCCCATGTCAAATGGGAATTTGCCACAGTATTGCGCCGTATTGGCCTATTACATTACGAGATTCGGACAGATAGTGGCTTGACTTGGACCCGCCATCTGGACCAATTGCTAGCTGCACCCCAGGTGTGTCAGCCAGGAATCGCCACCGAGGTGTGTCATATACGGACTCTACGGAGACTGACGTGTGCCGCCCTTAGCAACGGATTGGCTAGTTACCGTTGTTATAAAAATTATGTCAAGGAATAAAGACCGATTTAAAGTAGATATGTTTATTTAATAATTTGTTTACTCATTTTCTTATCCATAACTCTTATCATAACTAAAAGATTTCGAAAAAAAAAAACTAAATCTGATAATTTCTAATATACTTACTGTGTTTTGGTTTAGTTTCCATGGACAATGGTTAGTGTTGGATCCCATTTCAAAGTTAGTAAGTGCTATACAATGTGTATTGAATAATATTTTAAAAGTTTTAGTATGCAAAAATGTAGAGAGTAATCTTATCTACCATCTCCAAGAATCATATTGAGCAGTAGATTCATATTTTGGTAAGGCATAAAAAAAATTAGTTTTTTTGCCCTCCTGTAAAATTCCTTCCAAGTCCCTTACTGTGTTTTGATTTGGGACAGCCGACTGCTATGGAGCGGGCTATGTTGGGCGTCTCTCTGAAGATTCGCATCAGAAATGAGGTGATCCGACAAAGGACCAAAGTCACCGACATAGCTGAGAGGATTAGCAAGCTGAAGTAGCAATGGGCTGGTCACATATGCCGCAGGGCCGACAATCGTTGGGGTAAACGAGTGCGCGAGTGGAGACCGCGTCTCGGCAAACGTAGCGTGACGCCCTTGGGCGAGATGGAGCGACGACATCAAAAAGGTGGCTGGTAGTGGCTGGTGGGGAACTGCGCAGGATCGAGCTTGTTGGCGTGCCATGGAAGAGGCCTATGTACAGCAGTGGACGAGTAGCGGCTGATGATGATGACTTTTTTTTTTTTTTAATAGTTATAAACTAGCGCTTGACTGCAATCCCGCCTGATGGTAAGCAGTGATGCAATCGTTGATGGTAAAGCGCACTAGCTTATTAAGCCTATTCACTCAAAAAAACTGAGTGAATAGGAAGGAAGACAGCAGTTGAGCTAGGTGATGCTATGTTTAACCCAACAACACGACCAACGATGCTGCGCCAGAGGATGATCTGGAGACCCTCCACGACCAAACTCCCGACACAACAACATTAGGCATATCGTACTCGGCACACATCGCAACACAACTGCTCAGACCCGTCCACCGTACGGCTTCACCAGACATCATGCCGGAACACGACGAATCGCTTGGCGGCAAGACTTTGTCTGGTGGGTGGTAACTTATGCCGGCGGCTGATGTTGTTGCCTACCACCGAGAGAATGATGATGACATTATCGAATTATTTATAGGCAAAAATAAACCAAACTTTAGAAATGACATGTTGGCGCCTATCCCTTGCTTACAAAGTAATTTTAAGTTCAGTGTATCTTAATATTAGCTTGTTTATTTCGAAAGTACTACTTCGTTATATATTTCAGATTTGCCTCTGCTCCTAAATAGTTAAATATAAGTATTTATATCACTTAATATTCTCTTTATTATGGAGGAATTTTTGAATTATCAAGTGTAAATTTCATATTTATTAGACCTGGAAAAACTTCGAAAACTCTGGACAGATGATGATGATGTACTTGTCATATTACCTATATGTTACAATGTCATTATATATGACATTGTAACATATATGACAAGTACATTATCGTTAATTTATAACGTCGGTAACGTCATAACATTGCAACGTCTCAGCATCATAACGTAGTTGACGTTATATACAAGATACTGCGACGTACGCGGGCTATTTATCCAAATAATTCTTATTGAAATGTATGCATTTGAAAGCCATCCACATTGCAAGGCGTTCCAGTGTGTTACCGCTATAAGAGTCAAAATCATTCAGAGCGCCCGGCCTTCATAAAACACCTAGCCACCTTCGGTAAATCTCCGTGGTGTATAAACGTCGAACGTGTTGTTCACATGGATAAACAACATGTTCAAGCCTACAATATTGATTCTCTGCCTGACCGTACACTGTAGCAGGATCTGAAATGTTCCTTACAAATTGGTCAATAATAAATTAGATTGTGGCGAATTAGTTGAGCGTATTGGACTAAAAGTTTGTTACAAAATACACAGATACTCTGTAAATAATGTATGCCCCACTCAAACATCCAAAGCAAACATTGGGGTAAACTCTCCACTAAACAGACAGTTCTGAGATGAGTTCTGTAACAAAATTTGTACCTACTAGATGTCTACTTTTAATGGCGTGTTTGATTCCATAAAAGCTTTTAAGCCTTAGATACTGAAGTCCTGAAAGATGCAATCTGATATACAGGGTGGCGATTAGGTTATCATCATCATCAGCTTATAGCAGTCCACTGATCAACATAGGCCTCTCCTGTTTCACGTCATTTAACTCGATTTTTGGCAACTTTCATCCAGTTACTACCAGTCGTCCTGCGAAGACCGTAGCTCCACCTATCTTGAGGGCGCCCCACCATTGTTTTCCCTGGGTGGAAAATCCTCATGGATGTCTGTCAGACTCTTACTGACTAAAAACCACAACGGTATTCAATCTCACGCCTACACCGGGGGTTGTGAGAACGAACACTGCTTACGCAACGCCCGGCGCAACGGCCTGGCATGGCACACTTCGAAGACTTCAAGCATAGCCAAAGGGCTATGCTATATATATATATATATGCTATATTAGCTATGGAAAGCCATAACTCGCTGAGCGACCTTGAATTGTGGACTAGCTGTACCGTGAGTATCCACGTTTCTGCTCCGTAGTTCTAGCTGTTACTGCAACGCATAAGGTACTTCCCCTTACCGCCCTACTGAAAGTTTCTTCTATAATCTTCATAATCATCATCTCAGCGACATTAAGTCCACTGTTGGACATAACTTCCATCAAGGATTTCCAAAAAGAACGGTTGGACGCAACCTGCATTCAACGCTTCTTGGTCAGATCATCCAGCCACCTATTCGGTGGGCGTCTAACGCTGCACTTGCCGGTACGTGGTCGCCATTCAAGAGCCTTTCTGCCCCATCGGTCATCGGATCTACGAGCTATGTGCCCTGCCCACTGCCACTTTAGAGAGCTAATCCGCTGGGCTATGTCGGCGACTTTAGTTAAATTTTAAAAACACCTAGCATATCCCTCTCCGTAGCTCTCTGTGCGACCTTGAGCTTTATTATGAGGCCCATCGTGAGGGACCACGTTTCTGATCCATATGTCATTACAGGTAACATTTAATGTTCTTCTACGAATCTCCTTATACAGCACGATATATATCCAAAAATAAAAACACAGACAAAGTTAAGTCAAGGTCATTTAGCTCGTCTCTATGGCAATAAATAAAGATCGTATAAATCCTTCTACCTTCTGTTATCCACAGAGCTGTGAAAGTTTAGACATGTCTTTTACTCTTTTGTGGTAATGTATAAAGAAATCGATGATTTTGCTGTATTTTATTCTTGTAGTTCTTTGAGTTTCCTCTGACAATCATCATCATCACCTCAGCGTTAATCCCAGTCGCATCCGAAGCCTTTTCCAGCTCTGGAGTCTGGGGTCCGCTTTTACCAGTCGAACTGCTGATTTTGGCGAAACTTCGACATTTTCCGTGAAGCGACTGCCGTCTGACCTCCACAACCCGAAGGCGATATAGAAGCATTGCAGCTAGATCAATTGTTGGACTTTTGAGGGCTCCAACAACCCGTAACGACTGCCATTAGATGTTCGTATGGCAACCGGGACCAACGGCTTAACGTGCTTTCCGAGGCACGACCAGACCAGTGCAAATATTCATATTCATGCATACAAATAATAGCACTGCGCGGGGATCGAACCCGCGCCTCCTTGCGCAGCGGCCGCGTTCGCAACCGCTACGCCACGGAGGCTGTGTTCCTCTCGCTGTCAGTTTCCTCTAACAATCCGTAACAATAAAATAATTTCATGATTGTTTAATGTTCCTTTTTAAGCTTTTTGTCCGAAAACCAATAAAGAAAATGTCATCCATACTAATATTATAAATGCGAAAGTAACCTGTCTGTCTGTCTGTTACGCTTCCCCGCTTAAACCTCTCAACCGATTTTGATGACATTTGGTACAGACAATCTTTAGACCCAGAGAAAGAACATAAGCTACCTTTTATCCCGGAAAAAATTGATGTTCCCGAGGGAAATCTAAAAAGCGCGATATAACCGAACTCCACGCGGGGGAAGCCGCGGGCGGAAAGCTAGTAACATATAAATGTATATGTGATCTAAGTTTTTATTATACATAATTAACACTCCTAAACAGCCGTGGTAGCCTAGTGGTTAAAATACCAGCCTCTAAAGTATGAGTGTACGGGTTCGATTCCAGGTCAGGCTAGAACCAATGTAAATTTTCTTAGTTATATGTACTTTCTAAGTATATCTTGGACACCAATGACTGAAGGTGAAGGAAAATATCTTGAGGAAACCTGGACTTTAAGTCTGAAATCACCAACCCGCATTGAGCAAGCGTGGTGATTACGCTCAATCCATCTTTATGAGTTTCTCATTGTATGAGAGGTGACCTGGCCCAGTAGTGGTACGATAAAAAGATTGATGATAATGAACGCTCTTAAAATATTATTAAACAGTCTAAAAAAACGATTGTGTACATCGAAGGACTGGAACAATTTGCCTGCGGAACTCTTCCTGTCCAATTACAATTATGTTTTCAAGGCAAAAATGAATAGGCTCTTATTAAACTAATGCGCTTTACCATCAACGAGTGCATCACTGCTTACCATCAGGCAGGATGGCGGTAAAGCACTAATTTATAACGATAAAAAAGATTGCTTCTCCTTTTGTGAATTTCAAATTATTCCTATCCCCATAAAAAGAAGTTTTGGAGAATACAATTTTCTAACCATTGGTATTTTATAATGGTTATACATAGATTTAAATATCACTAAATGAATCAAACACGACGTATCGAGAAAAGTCGATGTATGAATAATGAGAGGCACTGAAACTTTTTAAAAACTAAGAGAAAAAATAGTAATACAGTCTGTAAAAACTGGGCCAACTGTTCCCATGAATCTAGTATACGATATATCTAGACCCACCTTTACCATCAACGATTGCATCACTGCTTACGCATACTTCAGGCGGAATTCCGGTCAAGCATGAGTTTATAACTATTAAAAAAAACCTTTGGACTTTCGTCGGTTATTAAGATGCATTACATTTTTAGGCTGAGGAATTAAGGTGCAGCGTGTTGAATCAGGAATGAGGAGATCCGTAGAAGAACTAAAGTCGCCGACAATGTCCAGCGGATTAGCTCTCTGAAGTGGCAGTGGGCGGGGCACGTAGCTCGTAGAGCCGATGGCCGATAGGGCAGAAAGGCTCTTGAATGGCGACCACTTACCGGCAAGCGCAGTGTCGGACGCCCACAGATGAGGTGGTCGAATGATCTGACCAAATCGCATGGAAGCGCTGGATGCAGTTCGGTTGCACATAGGTCCAGCAGTGGACTTCATGTGGCTGAGATGATGATAATGGCATTTTTAGTAACCGACTATTTAAAATTTGGACCAAGAATTCAAGATAGAATATTTGCAACAATCTATACTAATGCATAAAGCTGAAGAGTTTGTTTATTTGTTAATTTGAACGCGCTAATCTCAGGAACTGCTTCCGATTTCAAAAATTCTCTTTCCGTTGGATAGCCCAGCAATTCAGGAAGGCTTTAGGCTATAACATCATGCTGTAACCAATATGAGCGGAGAATAAAAAGAAAAAAAAACATACATTTCTCGGTGGTAGGCCATAACATCGGCTGCCGGCAGAAGTTACCACCCACCAGACAAAGTCTTGCTGCCAAGCAATTTGTCGTGTTCCGGCATGATGTCTGGTGAAGCCGTACGGAGGACGGGTCTGAGCAGTTGTGTTGCGATGTATGGCGGGTACGATGCGCCAAATGTTGTCGTGTCGGGAGTTTGGTCGCGGAGAGTCTCCAGATCAATTTCCCTCCAGCGCAGCATCATTTGGTCGTGTTGGTTTTGGGTTTAACATTGCATCACCTCGCTCAACTGCCGTCATCCTTCCTATTCCTAAGTTTTTTAAGTGAATAGGCTTAATAAACTAGTGCGCTTTACACTCAACGATTGCATCACTGCTGACCATCAGGCGGGATTGCAGTCAAGCACTAGTTTAGAATTATTAAAAAAATCGAAACTTACGCGGGTGAAACGGCGGAGCGCAGCTAGTGCCTTATAAATTCAAGTGACACCCTAAATTGTTTCTTGTATTAATATTATTTATTTTTAACCGAACTCCACGCGGGCAAAGCCGCGGGCGGAAAGCTAGTAAATAATAAAATAAGGCCTGTAATAAACAAGATCATCGTTTCTGTGAACCAAGGTATTTATGGGATAAGCAATAATTTCAACTTAGTTATCTACAAAGAGAAGCTAATTATACAAGATTCACTGACAGGTAATAAGTTATATTGAGTTAGAGAATTTATGTTGTCTTTAGTTGGAGAATTTATATTATAACAATTTCGACTCTCATCAACTTGACTTATGAAAATATTCGATTCAATTGATGTACGACACTATCGATAAAAAGGTCGCAGGAAGCTGATGGATGCGGGCAGCACAAGACCGATCAGCGTGGAAAGCCTCGGGGGAGGCCTTTGTCCAGCAGTGGACATCTATAGGCTGAAGAAGAAGACTAACCATAAAAGACTAGTACTCATACACTCGAGCGACACTCACCAATAGCAGAAGCAACTGCAGCTGTCGACATTATAGGGGGTAAAGAATTGGAAAGTCCCCTCGTTGAGGAGTGGCTAAAGAGGCGCCACGGCACCCTCACCTTCCACCTGACGCAGATCCTCACCAGACACGGTTGTTTCGGGAAGTTCCTGTTCTGGATACGGTGGGAAGAAACGCCAGGGTATCATCACTATGGAATCGCCCTGAGGACACGGTGGAGGTCTGCCCGGCTTGGGTAGAGTACCGCCGCGTCCTCGTGGCGGTGATCTCTCGCGTTCGACTTTGGTCGAGGCCATATTCCAGAGCAAGAATGCATGGTAGGCCGTAACCTCCTTCTGCGAAGCAGTGATGCTGGCAAAGGAGGAGGCAGAGCGTGGAAAAGGAAGCGGGAATCGCAGCGCGTTCACGCCCCTATCCGCCGCAGGAGACGCCCTGGTCGGAAGACAAAATCGAAGCACCGACCACGGTAGGCGCAAACTGCTCACCGCCCGAAAGGACCAGGCCCGGGCCAACGACGTGTTTCTCGTGCCTCAAAAACATGTCAGCACATCGTGACGGGGTCGGACGAAGACCGATATCTCCTGCATTAGGGTTGCGGGTTGGTTAAAAAAAAAAACGTGTTCCTGGCGCACAGGTAAGTGAAGGAACACGGGTGGATTTTCGTCAGTAAAAGACCGACACGCCCTTTCACGGGAGAGGTCATTTGATGATTTCCCATTCAGAATAAAATGGGGTAAAGAATTTGAGCACGGTCTTCATTAAAAAAAGGAAACACTTTTATTTGCGGTAAACATGACTCCTAAAAGAACAAAAAATACCAAAAACCACTGGTTTACACAACGGTGGTGCCCGCAGATGTGAAAACTTGAACATTAACGTTACTTACGTATTTCTGAATGGAAATAATTTCACACACATTGCTTTATTATTTTATACTAGCTGTGCCCCGCGGTTTCACCCGCGTAACCCTTTAGCCGAATGAGCTCAGTTGATATAAAATAAGCGCCCGTTAAAATAATGGGTGCAATATGTAGTACATACGCGTTTGCTCCCGTTTCCGCAACATTTTTTGTGCCTGCTCTGCTCCTATTGGTCATAGCGGGACGTTTTATAGCCTATGTCCTTTCTAAGGCTCTAGACTATCTGTGTACCAAATTTCATTACAATCGGTTCAGTAGTTTTGGTGTGAAAACCGGACAGACAGACAGATATACTTTCGCATTTATAATATTAGTATGGATATATGACGGCGCGTGATTGGTTAATTTTGGATATTGTGATCTGTTTTATCGTATCAGTATCAATTGACCGTAAATATTACTCTACCATTTTTTTTTAGTCGATTAATCGGTCGGTATTCTTACAAATTATGATTTTTATTATGAGCGGGTAACCCCGAATAGAGTAGTAGGCGTGATTTGAAGGGGTGGCGACTGCCATATCATTGACAGCTGCCGACGGAAAAGAAAATTGGCTGTTATCTGTTTTAATCTGAGATTATCATTGTAATCCCTTAATATTAAAGTGATCTAAGTGTCTGTACAGTTAAAATAATAAGAATCGAACATCACACTATAGTTATTGTTCAACGTTTTCTCGAAATACCGCCCACGATGGATGCTCATGCGGATGAGATGACAACTCAATTATCCGGAACCTTTGGCCACGCCTTCCTGACGGTTTTCCCCTACGTTTATATGTGTATGCTTTTTATAAAAACATATCAAAAATTAAATATGTACTTAAACACTTAAACTAGATTAGTTCGCTCAGTAGTATCCGACTACTCTGAAAAGTAACACCAAAACAAACTCAGAAATCATAATCTCTTTTTATGTCCAGACGTAATCTCGGTGAGAGGTTCACTTCTGAGATGGTCTTATGAGGATAAAATCTGTTTGCGATTCGACCGTCGAGAGATTGGGAGCAGTGGAGGCCTGGTGGTACCGCCCGCGACTTACAAGTTGTAGATCGCAAGTTCGAATCCCTTCTGTAAATATTTCTTCACCACTGACCTCAAACAGTCAAGGAAACCGGCATGTCCTAGAGGCAAAATTTCGAAGACATGTGATATATATCAACCCGCACTGAGCCCGCGTGGTAAATTACACCCCACGCCCTTTCACCAATTGGAGGCCTGTGTCCCAGGAGTGAGAACATTAATCATCATCTCAGCATTAATCCCAGTCGCATCCGAAGCTTTTCAGCTTTGGAGTCTGGGTTCCGCTTTACCAGTCTAACTGCTAATTTTGGCTAAACTTCGAAATTTTCCGTGAAGCGACTGCCGTCTGACCTCCACAATCCGAAGGCGAAATCGGAGCATTGCAGTTAGACCAATTGTTGGACTTTTGAGGGCTCCAACAACCCGTAACGACTGCCATCAGATGTTTGTATGGCAACCGGGAGCAACGGCTTAACGTGCTTTCCGAGGCACGACCAGACCAGTGGAATTAGTCATATTCATGCATACAAATATTTACATTGTGCGGGGATCGAACCCGCGCCTTCTTGCGTAGCGGCCGCGTTCGCTACTGCTACGCCACGGAGGGTGTCCCAGGAGTGGGCACATTATCGACTGATTATGTACTATATCGAGAGATTGCATTCCTAACTATGAGTAACTTCTCGCAGTATAATGCTTGTACCCAGCTGCATTCGGCCCGACAGAAGCCGGTACCAGCATAGTTTGGAAAAATCTAGGCAGATAGCAGCAAAATCTAGGTTGTTGGTCGTTGGATCAAAAACTAGAAGCTAAAGACTATTGTAGCAAACCGTCCTAACCGCCGTGTCAGAAATATACCCCAACGCTTGCGCGACTATGATTTAGGATGCGTATAATTGTTTATGTTTGTTAATCTATGGCGCGGCCGGCCCACGCGACGCGCTGGGTGGTCCCCGCCATCTTGTGATGAGTCGCTTCTTTTTTAGTTACACGGATTCACGCGCGCTTGAGTTTTTTCTATGTAAAGAGATCCATAATTTGTGATTATATTCTAAATCTTTACTCTGTTGGTCACACATAAATAATAAATAATAAATAATTACTATAATCGTATAATTGTTTTAATACAGTGATAAAAATACGAAAATGGCGCCCCAACTCGTGGCCGTACCTACTTACAAACTCAGTGAAAACTATTAAAAACAGTTCAGTGCACATACGTACAACTTGTTTTAGTGACTATTGTGGGTGTACCTATAATTTACAATGCCGAGGATCACAAGAGGACGAGCAGGAAGCCCAGGTGACAGAGATGATGCGGCGCGAATTCCCGCATTCCCTACTCCTCTGCCAACCATGCGGACGCCACCGCGGGGCTGCGCTGAAGATGAAGAAAGTCCATCAATCCGGCCCAACGCTGGCACCGCCGTCCCTCATCCGAGTGCCGACCTCACATTTTCAAATGAGAACGTCGCATCCATAATTGCGTCACTACAAAAATCACAAACGGAAGCGTTTCGAAATCTCTTATTAACAGTAACGCACGCAAATTCATCTACTGCTACTCCTGTGCAAATTCCGGGAGAAGGCACTCTGACGCGCTGTAAAGCTTCATTCGCCGGCAAGCCGCATGAGTCCGTAGAAGCGTTTATTGACGCTGTAGAAGCTTATAGTGAGTGTGCGCAAGTCACCAGTGCTAACATTCTCCGCGGTCTCGCCTACTTACTCACCGATGAAGCAGCAACATGGTGGCTAGGTGTGAAATCTACAATAACATCCTGGACGCAAGCGAAAGAAAACCTTATAAGCGCCTACGGTGACCGCCGCCCTCCGCACCGTGTTTACATCGAATTATTCGGTAGTCCACAGACACTGTGTGAGAATACAGATATGTTCGTCGCGCGCAGCCGCGCCCTTCTATCAAAAATCCCAGAAAGGGATATATCAGAAAAAGCTAGGCTCGATATGATATACGGCCTTTTACATACAAAAATAAGAAAAAGATTGCGCCGGGAGGAATTCGACTCGTTCCATGACCTATTGACATATGCACGTAACATAGAAGACAGCCAGGGGGAGCTCGACGTGTCTAAGTCTACGCCAGCTACACGAGATCAGCGCGCGACTACGTCCGCCGCCCCACGCGAAACCGTACCTCACGCACCCGTCTCCGTGGCGCCGCGCGCTCACACCGTGCCGCGCGCGCCCCGGCCCGCGGCCCGCGAGGCGCGCCTGCCCGCTGCCGTGCCCGCGGCTGGCGCCGCCGCGCCTCCGCCTCCGCGCGATCGTGATGACCGCGCGACACCGAAGCATCGACCATTTTGCGTGTACTGCAAATACTACGGACACCAGCGTGAACAGTGCCGTAAGTTAGCAGAGCGAGGTATGTCCACACCTGACTTTAATAATTCGCGATCAGTGCCTAATCCTGTCGTATCGTGTTATAAGTGCGGGTCGAAAGGAGTAACGCGAGACACTTGTAAACAGTGTAGTGTAGGTAATCAATTCTATAGTGTAAACATTCTTAACGATCAAACGTATACATGCCAAGATGTGTCATCTTGTTGTGATGATTTTACAAATAAGAATTATAACTTTGAAGTTTCATTTTCTACTGATTGTGATGATTACTATTATGATGGTGTGACGAGTGGTCAATCGACGAGTACACATGAGTGCAGTACAGGTGATGACATTTTTATTGCCGAGAATAAAAGGTTTTCGTGTTGTCACTCGTCGAATGATAACTTGTACAGTCGCGACCATAATATTTTTTCAATTAATGACGAAAATTCTCATAATGTTTTCTCTAATGATTGTGTGTACAATCGCGACCATAATATTTTTTTAATTGATGACGAAAATTCTCATAATATTTTTTCTAATGATTGTGTGTACAGTCGCGAAAATAATTTTTGTTCTATGAATGATGAAGCATGTGAAGCGCGTGGATCCTCCGTTGATACAACTAAGAACATTTTGCGTCCAATTTTTGACATTAGTGTATTAAGTTCGCCTGGTACGGCGTTAGTTGACACGGGGGCCAAACAGTGTATCGCTGGCCATGCCCTTCACGCACTCCTGCGTCGGAAGGGGCATCCGATGCAACCGGCCCGCAGACATATCAAATTGGCGGACGGGCAGGTGCGGGATGTTGCGGTACTACTCACCACGCTCGATGTTTCTCTGGCGGACAGGGTGATTGAGACGCCCTTCATCATTCTGCCAGACGCAAATAACAATGAAACCCTTCTGGGAATCGAGTTTTTACGTAAAGCGAAGGTAATTATCGATTTTAGTGACGGATGTTGGGTTTTTGCTGACAATCGACACGTTCACTACCCTCTCCATTACGAGTCGCTTTATTTACCTAAACTCTCCATCTCATCAGCATATGTTCAACTTAAGGACGACGAAGGCGCCGTGTTGTCAGTGTCGGACCGCAACCAATTGGCGCAAGTACTCAAGGTTAATGAGGACCTCTTCCGGCCAGGGGGAGACCCAACCCCCTTTGCCGAGCACCGTATCGACACCGGTGAGCATCCGCCCATTGCCGTGCCTCCATACCGCCTTACACCCGCTAAGAAAGAAGTAATGAAAAAAGAAATAGACAAGATGCTGAAGGATGACATCATAGAGGAATGTGAGTCTGCTTGGTGCTCACCAGCTCTCCTGGTACCCAAGCCGAATGGCAGCGTCCGCTTTTGCGTGGATTACCGACGCTTGAACTCTATCACTAAGACAGACCACTACCCCATGCCTCTCATCGACGAGCTGTTGCAGTCAACTAAGCGCAACTGTTATATGAGCACGTTGGATCTTCGGTCAGGATATTGGCAGGTGTCTGTCAATCAGCTTGACAGGGACAAAACTGCGTTCACTAGCCCGTTGGGAACTTACCGTTTTAAGCGGATGCCTTTCGGTTTGAAGAATGCGCCCGCTACCTTCATGCGCCTCATCGATCGTTTGCGTTCTTGTCCGTCGCTGGCCGATGTCACTGTCCTGGCTTACCTTGACGATCTGCTCATCATCAGCGAGGGTTTCCAGCGTCATCTACAAGATCTCCGAGCAGTTTTTGACCGACTGCGAGAATTCAACCTACGGATTAATAGGGAGAAGTGTGTCTTTGGCCGAGAAAACGTGAAGTATCTCGGACACATCATCACTCAGCAGGGTGTTTCTCCTGATCCTGCCAAGGTCCAAGCGGTACTGGATATGAAGGAGCCTGGAAATCTAAAACACTTGCGCACATTCTTACAAACCTGTTCGTGGTTTCGCAAATTTATCCCCAGCTTCTCATCGGTTGCCGAACCACTGACTAGATTGACCAAAAAGAGCCAGACCTGGACCTGGGGTACCCAACAGAAAACCGCTTTTGCTGAACTAAAGCGTCTACTTACCTCAGCGCCGATTCTTATCCAGGCTGACTTCAAACGTCCATTCATTTTGCGCACAGATGCGAGTAATTTTGCACTTGGAGCGGTTCTACTGCAGGGGGAGGCTAAAGAGGAACGACCCATAGAGTACGCCAGCCGTCTCCTGAGCGCCGCCGAGCGAAACTATTCCACAACGGAGCGAGAGGCTCTCGCTGTCGTGTGGGCTGTCGAGCGATTTAGATCTTACCTAGACGGACATCCTGTGATCGTGGGAAGTGATCACCAACCACTCCGTTGGTTGCTGACCTTGAAGTCTCCTACTGGACGCCTGGTGAGTCTCCTCACTGGCTCCACGTGGTGAGATGGGCTCTCAAGCTCCAGTCATTCGACATCAAATTTCAATATACACCTGGAAAGGCAAATGTAGTAGCGGATACGTTGAGCAGGCCCAGTTGCTCGGAGGGAACTCGTGACTCCTGTGGTATATGCTCCGTGATTATAGACTTACCTACTAAGAGTCCTGAGACCTTGAGACAGGAACAGATTGCCGATCCAGAGGTCGAGAAGATCATCAAGGAATTAGAAGGTCCGGACGACGTCGCTGCACGCAGATGGACGGAGCGCGGTTATTTGATGGAGAAAGGGATACTGTACCGTCTGAATCCCGATTCGGAGAGCGAGTCCCCGCAGCTGGTGATACCTACCAGCATGCGCGCTGAAGTTCTAAAGGAATGTCATGATTCGCCGCTCGCGGGACATCCTGGAATAGATCGTACTTACCTGAAGGTCTCGCAGCTTTACTGCTTTGCTGGCATGCGACGGATCATTACGGATTATGTAAAGGCCTGTGTTCACTGCCAACGCTACAAGGCGAGTAATGCCAAACCGCCAGGGCTGCTGCAAACACCTGTTTTGAATCAGCGAAACGAGGTTCTCGCCGTCGACCTGTTTGGTCCTCTTCCCGAGGGGGAGAATGGTGAACGTTGGGTGCTACTTATAGAAGATACCGCTACGAGATGGGTAGAGATTTACGCCCTTCAAGAAGCCACCGCTGAAGCCTGTGCACGAACTCTCATTGAGGAATTTTTCCTCAGGTACGGTTTTCCACGTAGAGTGACGTCGGACAATGGCGTTCAATTTGTTGGGGCTGTCATGCAGCAATGTATGTTCATCTTGGGAGTCAAACAGAGCTTCGTGCCACTTTACCACCCGGAAGCAAATCCCGCTGAGAGAAAGAATCGTGATTTAAAAGCCCAGCTCGCCCTATTGGTGGAGAGTGATCACTCTTCATGGCCGAAGAAACTTGCTGTTATCCGTTTCGCTATGAACAGTGCTGTTTGTCGTACTACTGGCGTAACTCCGGCTTACCTTACGTTCGCGAGAGAACTTCGAACGCCCGCCGAAGCAGGTCGCGATTTAAGGGCGGTGCTCAATAAGGAAAATTTTCTTCCTCAAATCACCCCATATCTACGATCTTTCATCGGTAACCTGTCCTCGATTCGAGAGCGCGTTGAAGCTCAACAGGAACAAAGTAAAGAGGTAGTTGATCAATCAAGACGCCCCAGTCCTGCATATAAAGAAGGCGATAAAGTACTCGTCAAGTCGCACGTTCTCAGTCAGGGAAGTAAGAACTTGACTTCGAAGTTTGTCCCAAAGCGTGATGGACCTTATATAATTTCACGTGTGGTGAGTCCCACCACATTTATGATTGCACCAATAGATCAACCTACTGAAGTCCTAGGCAAATATCATTCCCAGGATCTCACCCCATTTGTCTCAAGAGTTGAGGAGGATGAAGCTACTCCCAGACTGGTAATCCCCAAACGACGCCGCGGACGGCCGAAACAACTAGTCGAGGAACGGGGGCGTTCTTCTCAACTAGAGGGGGAGTCTGTAGCAAACCGTCCTAACCGCCGTGTCAGAAATATACCCCAACGCTTGCGCGACTATGATTTAGGATGCGTATAATTGTTTATGTTTGTTAATCTATGGCGCGGCCGGCTCACGCGACGCGCTGTGTGGTCCCCGCCATCTTGATACATATCTTGTTATGAGTTACACGGATTCACGCGCGCTTGAGTTTTCTATGTAAAGAGATCCATAATTTGTGATTATATTCTAAATCTTTACTCTGTTGGTCACACATAAATAATAATAAATAATTACTATAATCGTATAATTGTTTTAATACAGTGATAAAAATACGAAACTATCAGATTTTTTTTTAAACGTTGCGTCAAACTAGAAATTTCTCCTGTATCGTGGGTGCATTTACAAACATAATGTAAACTCACATACACAAACAGCCAGACCCGGAACAACTACTTGTAGGTCATACAAATATTTGTTCCACGTGGGAATCGAACCCGCGACACGCAGTGCAGCAATCAATAGCTTTACCACGGCGTTAACTGTGCAGTCAAATTGTATGCTAAGACATAACAATATAGTATGTACATTATATTCCAACAAAACAAAATCCATACTATCCATACTAATATTATAAACGCGAAAGTAACTCTGTCTGTCTGTCTGTCTGCCTGTCTGTCTGTCTGATTGTCTGTCTGTCTGTTACGCTTTCCCGCTTAAACCTCTCAACCGATTTTGATGAAATTTGGCACAGACAATCTTTAGACCCTGAGAAAGAACATAGGCTACCTTTTATCCCGGAAAAAATTGATATTCCCGAGGGAAATCTAAAAAGCGCGATATAACCGAACTCCACGCGGGCGAAGTCGCGGGCGGAAAGCTAATGCGAAAGTAACTCTGACTGTCTATCTGTCTGTTACGCTTTCCCGCTTAAACCTCTCAACCGATTTCGATGAAATTTGGCACAGACAGTCTTTAGACCCTGAGAAATTACATAGCTATATTTAATTGAAAAAAATAGATGTTCCACGCGGGCGAAGCCGCGGGCGGAAAGCCAGTTCAAATATAAAATGTCTTTTGTGGGTCAATTTCATAAATTACAAAAAGACTAACCTGGCCATAAGCAGAACCCGAAACACAGTTGTAATCTTTAAACAGTGTACTCACGCAAGTCTTTCACTAAAACGACCAAAAAAAACATGGCAGACACAAAACAGGCTATTACCATTACAATACCAATCGAAACTAAAATATCGTGATAACCTGAAATAAATTTTTTCGTAGGGGGTTATTTACAAGCCATTGTGTTGCTTGAACATCTGATAGGAATGGAAATTTTATATGGTATGAGTTCATGAATATTTGTTTGTGTTATGTAAGCCCGTAGTCACGGGCTAAATATACGACACGCGTTTTGTTAGAGCGACTACGAAGAAAACAAAAGACCATGCCTCGATTACCACCACGGCTTGTGGAGTGAAAAGAATATAGTCTCCTGCCAAAACACGAAGTCCGTACCTTTAGCTGAAGTTGCGGGTGTTCTCTACTCCTTATCACCTTCAGATTAGTTCAAAGCCCAAACCAAGAGTAAATAACCACATAATAAGACAATAGTTTCTTATTATCAATGTGTATTAAAAATAAGTGGCAGTGGGTGGGGCAGATTACTCGTAGAACCGATGGCCGATGGGGCAGTAAGGTTCTGGAGTGGCGGTTACGTACCGGAAGATGCACCGTAGGGAGGCCCCCACAAGGTGGACCAATGACATGGTGAAAGTAGCGGCAAGCTGATGGATGCGGCCAGCATAAGATCGGTCATCGTGGAAAATCTTGGGGGAGGCCTTTGTTTAGCAGAGGACCTCTATAGAAGAAAAGTCTGTTTCTGCCGTCTGATTTTTAATTTGTTATTTATTTAGACGGTTCAACTACTTTTAGATGAAGCAGTATTTTCGTCAACATCTAGCCTTATAAACGAAAGGGGACGCGGGCGCGTGTTCCTTGTTGCACAGCCCTACAGTGAACAAGACCTAACGTGTATTATTGGCTGGGAAGTCGCAAATCTTATACCTTTGCCTAAAGCAATGCGGAAAAACAAAACAGGATACAATTCCAATTTCAAGATAAATGTGTTCTTTTGTTTCAAAGAACAAAGAACAGCGAACTTGTTTATGAGTTGATTTAGATATCTAAGCAGTAACATATCGTAGTTTCCTGTACGTATATGTGTCCGCGCAAGACTAACTTAAACTTTTAAAATATTAACCGTAAGTTCAGACTTAACAGTTCATATGACTGGATAGTTATAACGTTTAGATTTATTTGTTGTTGTCAGTTTGTTTCTTTTCAATGTAGAAATGTTAGGATTTCCGGTTTATCAACCTTGCTTCCCAACACGGGGGGCCCGAGCGCCGCCTGTAAGCGGTTGTACGTGGGAATCGCCCTGTATGGGGCCTCTGTGTGGGCGATGGACCTGACGGCCGAAACACTCGCCATTCGGCGCAAGCCGCAGAGGGCGATGGCCATCAGGGTCGTCCGTAAACACAATATAACTTTCGATTTCATTGTATCAACACCATTTATTAACTGACACTTTTGACAACGCTGTTGAAGAAAAGCTGTTGAATGTTGTTGAAGAAAAGTTGTCATGACAACGTGGTAACGTTGTCATGACAATTTTTCTTCAACATTTTGGTAGGTTGTTATTTCTGAGCAGATTTTACCTACAATACTTCTCTAAAATTACACATTTTAACTGACCACTAGCACTTTGTCTCTAATTCATGTTATCGGTATGATATTATTCCATGATTTCGCTTTATAAATTCATGAAGAGCTGGGGTGAGTTCACGTTTAACAACCGAAGTGGAATATAGATGAAAAGGCCTTAGTCCTCACGGCCACCTGCTTTGGGGTCCATCAAATTACCGCGCGACTTTCTCACAGGTCAAGGCAACTTCAAAAGTAAACTGTATTCTTTTAAACTTATTCCTTCGCCTTTGTGTCAATGTTCTACATCGAACTGTGAATTTGAACAGTCCGCACATCACATCTTGTGGGAGTGTATTCTTTGGCAGAATGAACGCAATATTATGTTGGATAGTGTACAAGTTACATCCGGAGTCGTTTATTATACGGACCTTGTAGAAACTAGAACTAATTTCCGTGCGTTCAGGCGCTTTTGCCATACCTATTATTGGAATCAATTGTAACAGCACATACCTACTTAGGACCCATTAACTTAATCAAATGTTATTCCGTGGTGCTTGGCAATCTGGGCTTCTCCCAGTTGCAATAACGTCCCTTTGTGCCGATTGGCCTAGTTCTGTTCTGTCTCCTGCTTATTATGGAGGGAAGTGGAAAAAATATCTTTTTTCTTACTCCTCCGCTATTCTTTTCTGATTAATTTCGTTGCGGGACCCAAGACAGTTGAATCGTTTCTCCGGGACTCGTCGAGCTTCATTGCTCGGCGTTTTTCTGGCGGTCTCCACTGTTGATTCTGGCTTTCAGGAGTTGCAGTGGGTTGGGAACAGTGTGGCGGGCCTTGTCCCAAAAAAAAATCCGCGCGACATCTGAAGGTTTCCTGTAACTGTCGGGCCGTCGGTCCGCGCACTTCACCCGAAGCCCGTTTTGCCTGTTGGCCGGCCAGCGTAGCCTGTTTGTATCGTTGAGTCTCCAGCTACGTGGGCCTCTCCACGGGTACCCTCCACTACCCAGTCAAGTCTATCTCTTTCTTCCGTCTCCACTTTTCATCTACCTACTGACCTGTCTTGACCCCGGGGTCACCTTCCGCTACCTCGACTCCACTTACTTTACTTCATCTACACAGCTGATACGGCCGTCACTCCATCTCCATTTATTTATTTCTCTCTTGTAAATAAATTAGTTCAAGCACCTATGTATTTTAATTTTTTTAGGTTATGTAAAGGTTAGGACGTTTTAGTCGCAAAACGACAAGGTTTCTTTCTTCTCTGTCAAATAAAAGAGTTGTCTAAAGAGAGACTATATTATCAGAATAAAGAGGTCGAAAATCATATACCTGGTATCTGTGGAGCAATGACGCATAGCGTTCTTGTGAGCACGGAACAGAAGACCAAAAGACCAGCCGACGTCATCTTGTCAGCCCCTGGAGTTGGGAGCCATAGAGTTCATCTGGACAGCTGTTTCTGCATCTAGAAAAATAGGAAAAAGTATATTAAGAAAATTATTATGCAAACATAGACATACACCTATGTAAATGCACTCTATAGTGCATCAAAGGGGTCGCTTGAGTAGTATCCTGAAATATGTATAATGATCTAGCGGCTTGCTCTTGCTATGCAAGGATGAGAAGAGTCTATTCTCAATTTTAGACTATTAAGCGATTAGAGGCGGCACGGTTGGCGCAGCGAGTTGCCGGTTCGATTCCCGCATGGAAAAAATATTGGTATGATCTACAAGTAGTAGATCCGGCTCTGGTTGTTTGTGTATGTGAGTTTATATGTTTGTGAACGCACCCACGATACAGGAGAAATTCCTAGTGTAGAATAAAGATTTCTTTAAATCATAAACGACGATTACAGTTAAAACGTCGAAAAACAGTCACTTATCATTACTTGACTCTAAGAATCATTTTTATAAGTAGTCCACTACAATAAAGCCTCATCATGATTTGTCTAGCTTTTTCCATTATAGTGGGATTATAGTGGGGTTATAGTGGGGTTGGTTTCCAGTATAAATGGATGCAGCTCCAGGCTTTGACATGGGGCGTCTATCCATCTGACGTCCATAACCCAGTTGCTGGGTAATTTAAAACTCCTTGGTAATTTAAGATTACATAGTTGTAAGCCTTTTGGCTTTCTGACTGCTTCTTAGCAGCCAGCACCCCCGGCTTAATGAGCTTATTATAATAAAGCTTATAAAATTCTGTAAATTCAGTTTACTATAAAGGTCAAAATTTCCACATATTCTAATCTAAAATATGGCTAGCACTTCAAACAGCGGCAAGACTAACAGTGTCAGGAAGAGAGATTTCAGATTTTAGGAACATATTCAGCTGAACTTTGGCCAGATTAAATTAGTTGCTAGAAGTTCTACAGCTTTATTAGTCTTGTGGAGTTGTGGCTATGAAACTATGTAATATAATTTTCAGATTTTGAATAACGTGTGCAATGTACCAACCCACACTAGACCGCGTGGTATATTATGGCCCACTGTAACTGACTGAGAGGAGGCCCGTGTCCCAGGAATGGTAATATTAAATTCTGAATATATGCAATGTGTATTAGAGTATTTTTAGTACTAAACAAAAAAAAAACCAGCCAAATGCGAGTCGGACTCGCACACCGAGGGTTCCGCCGTACAAACGTAGCGGTTTACAATTTATGACGTACTAGCTTTCCGCCAGCGGCTTCGCCCGCGTGGAGTTCGGTTATATCGCGCTGTTTAAATTCCCCTCAGGAACATCAAATTTTTCCGGGATAAAAGGTAGCCTATGTTCTTTCTCAGGGTCTAAAGATTGTCTGTGCCAAACTTCATCAAAATCGGTTGAGAGGTTTATGCGGGAAAGCGTAACAGACAGACAGAGTTATTTTCGCATTTATAATACTAGCATTGATTTAGAATTTTCACAGTTTAGAGGCAATTAGATTTAAGAAGTGTTTGATATGAATTTCAACTTTAATATCTTTACGCGTTCATGTGAAAAAGGGTAGGTAGTAAGTTTATAATTATTAAAAAAATATTTTATGTCATGTAAGCAAAAATAATATTTTAATATTTATGTAACTTCAAATTTATCATTTTCACAATTTTTCCTTTATCTGTCTGTACTATAATATAACGTTGCTTCGTGCCGAATTTCAAGATTCTGAGTTCATGGAAAGTACCTTGTAGGCAAAGAGATTTAAGATATATAGAGAGGGCATGTGTCAAAATGGCATAGAAAAACTGTGATCCCATGGTTCAGTTCCGCCATCTATTACAATATAGCAAAATTAGATCGACAATTGGAGACATCAAATAGTAAAAATGAAATAAGTTTATATAAAATATATTCAGCTATTGCCCGGTAGGTGGCCAGTGTGGTCTATGTTGCCAGATCAGATTTAATACCCTAGTATAGTTCAAATCGGGTAAATAAATATTGAAAAGTAAATAAATTAAGTGAAACTTGTCTTGTACAAACAAAAACTGTTTTAGAATTTTATTCGCTACTATTCATTTACCGTGACACCGTCTATTGACATTTTAGATGTTTTATGCTTACGAATTATTTTAACGCTCAGTTTATTGCGATTTTTGAGTGTAATAGACCTTTAGGCCATAAAGCGCATTTTGTTTTGCAATTTTCGTTTGCATTTCGTTTTTAGCAAAATTATTCTTTTTACACGTTTATTTGCAAATATTTTTAAATGGCAATGCAAAAAACTGTGGTAGGGTTTGTATCATTTCGATATAAAGTTATCGATAATATTCAAAGAAGTTACTACGACGATGTTTTTTCGCATTATGATAGCTTGAAACAAAAAATTAGGAAGCAGAATAATTATGGGTAACTAGCTTTCCGCCCGCGGCTTCGCCCGCGTGGAGTTCGGTTATATCGCGCTTTTTAGATTGCCCTCGGGAATATCAAATTTTTCCAGGATAAAAAGTAGCCTATATTCTTTCTCAGGGTCTAATGATTGTCTGTGCTAAATTTCATTAAAATCGGTTGAGAGGTTTAGGCGGGAAAGCGTAACAGACAGACAGAGAGACAGAGTTACTTTCGCATTTATAATATTAGTATGGATTTCAAGTTTACAAGTTTCTTATTTATATAATTCTTTTAATATAATAGGCGTTAAAGTTTAAAATTGCCGATTAGTACTGAAAATCTAAATAATTGCTTATTTTTTAATTTTTAAATAATTCATTTATAATCAATATATAGGAAGGTCGTTTATGCCTTTGTGATAGAACTCTGAAGATCTAGACTGCACAAACTGTGTGAAAGCAGAACTGCCTCCTGGGAAGAAAACTTCTTGTCACGTAGATAATTGTCCAAATCACGACAAAAATGGTAGTCTGCTGGAGCAAGACCTTTACAAGATTCTTACGCCATTATCTTTAAAAACGGCAAAAAAATCACGGTTATTGTATGGGAGCCCGCCTTCAGGATTTATTTTTATTTTAATTATTTATTTGTAATTTGAATATATAACCAAATATTCTGTGAACATTTTAAGCGTCTATCTGTTTCCGTTATTAATATGAAGCAAAAAACGGCAAAAATTCACGTTTGTTGTATGGGAGCCCCCTTAAATATTTTATTATTTTTATTCTTAGTACTTGTTGTTATAGCGGCAACAGAAATAAATAAATAAATAAATATATACGGACAAATCACACACATTGAGCTAGCCCCAAAGTAAGTTCGAGACTTGTGTTATGGGATACTAACTCAACGATACTATATTTTATAATAGATACATATATAGATAAACATCCAAGACTCAGGCCAATCAGGAAAAGATCGTTTCCCATCATGACCTGGCCGGGGATCGAACCCGGGGCCTCCACGTCATAGGCAGGCGTGTAGACCGCTGCGACACGGACGACGTCAAAACTACTAATATTAACACAATCTCTGGAAATTACAACTGTCTCGCTAATACGGTTTATGAGATACAGCCTGGTGACAGACGGACAGACGAACAGAGAAGTCTCATGAATAGGGTTCGTTTTACCTTTTAGGTACGGAATCCTCAAAATCACAAAGTAGCTCGCAATCATTGTACTACATATACATACCTACATATTTTATGAATATATTTCATTATAAATAAGTTATGTAATCTATGTACTTATCCACTTAACCGTAAATTTTATTCCAATTTTTAAGGTTAAGTAAAAAAGTACTGAAATTAATAACTTACTATTTCATTTCTAATACAAGGTACCGATTCTTTTTTTTTTAAATTTGATCGACGTCTTTCCAAAATAGATAACTTCTCTTTTAAAATGCATTGAGCATAATTTCGACGAATGAGACGGAAGCCAATTTTCTTCTCTACGGTCTATCTGGACAAATCGTATCCACTTTTTCCCTACGACATTATTTTTATTCGGAAACCAAAAATAACAAAACCTAGATAAATGAATAGTAATTGTTCATTCAATTTTGTTTATTAATATGATATGATTATGTTTAAATAGAGTTAATAATAAATAAACTTGAAATATAGTAATATTTTAAGTTTATTTAGCTATAATTTAAATGTCAATAAAATACAACAAAATGTATTCATCTTAATAAGTATTATCGATAACTAAATCGATAAACAACATTACTACATCTCTACAAGAAAATAGTAAAACTACTCAACAATAGAGGGCGCTTTTACAATAATGGAAAATTTTCTAGAACTAAGATTTTTTTTAAATTTGAATTGCAGACGAAATATAAATAATTCATAGAAAAACATTCAGAAGTTAGGTCCAGTCGTTTTACTATAACGAGATGTACAGTAACACAAAGCGCAACATGGCATATTTCCTTAGAAAATGTTTATTCTTGGTGGACACAAATTACGTCCTGACGCGCAGACTAGATTGAGCGACTTTTAACCAAGTCGATAAAAGTATTGGCTTACGATTTTGTTCGTGATGTCCTGTCTGTTGTAAATATAATTTTAATGTCTTTGCTTGTAGGTTTTGATTCCCTAGCGTGTGACGGAAATTCGTCTAAGGTGTCGGTATAAACTGCTGTATCTTTTGATCGCTTTAACTTAGAAGTTTGATTTTTTCACTGCTTAAAGGGACACCTAGGTATTTGTTATAAATTTCAATTTGATACCTTTATTAGTTCGTGAGAAATAAGGTAGTAAGTTTCATTTTATTAAAATATGTTTATTATATTATGTAACTAAAAAAATGAGATTTTCGCAATTTTTCCTATATTTGCATTATATGACAATCCTTCATGCCAAATTTCAAGATTCTGAGTTTACGGGAAGTATCCTGTAGGTTTTGATTCCTTTGCGAGTGTCATAATTTTTTTGAAAATATCGACATATCGGCTGTATCTTTTGATTGGTTTGGCTTAGAAGTTTGATATTTTCACAGCTTAAAGGGACAATAGACCTAGGTATTTGGTATAAATTTCAATTTGATAACTTTATTCGTTCGTGAGAAATAAGGTAGTAAGTTCCATTTTATTAAAATATATTTATTATATTATATAACTAAAAAAATGTGATTTTCGCAATTTTTCCTATATTTACATTATATGACAATCCTTCATGCCAAATTTCAAGATTCTGAGTTTACGGGAAGTATCCTGTAGGTATTGATTCCTTTGCGAGTGTCGAAAATTTGTTGAAAATATCGACATATCGGCTGTATCTTTTGATTGGCTTGGCTTAGAAGTTTGATATTTTCACAGCTTAAAGGGACAATAGACCTAGGTATTTGGTATAAATCTCAATTTGATAACTTTATTCGTTCGTGAGAAATATGGTAGTAAGTTCCATTTTATTAAAATATGTTTATTATATTATTTAACTAAAAAAATGTGATTTTCGCAATTTTTCCTATACTTGCATTATATGACAATGCTTCATGCCAATTTTCAAGATTCTTAGTTTACGGGAAGTATCCTGTAGGTTTTGATTCCTTTGCGAGTGTCGAAAATTTGTTGAAAATATCGACATAATCGGCTGTATCTTTTGATTGGCTTGGCTTAGAAGTTTGATATTTTCACAGCTTAAAGGGACAATAGACCCGAGTATTTCATGTGATTTCAGCTTGATACGTCCACGCGTTCTTGAGATAAAGGGTGGTGACAGACAGACAGACAGACGGACAACAAAGTGATCCTATAAGGGTTCCGTTTTTTCCTTTTGAGGTACGGAACCCTAAAAAGGACATAATGCTATTCTGTAACATCACTAAGAATCTCATTTAAGTACCGCACACCATTCGAAAGCGAACTCATACATTGTTTCCAAATCTGTTGCGGTAAAACTTTAAAATTCGAATTTTAAAGTTGTACGTATCAGTGAAATATGCTAATGAAATTTGTGATTAAAAGACCCGGCCCCCGCGGGCGCGGGCTTGCGGGTGGCTAGCAGTGGGCAGCTCGCCGCCCGGTATGGACCAGGCTCGAGTCGATGCTGCTTTGCGTTCCAAGCACGCCTCAAAGACATGTCAGCACTTTGTGCTGGAGTTCACGAGGATCGATGCCTGCCAGGTCCAGGGATTATTGGAAAGAAATACCGCCGCCCCTGGCGCAGAGGCAAGTGAAGTAATGCGGATGGGTTTTAGTTAATAAAAGTCGCAATCTGCTCCGACCAGAGCGGGAGAACTTACTAGATAATTTCAAATCCACAAAAAAAGTATGCAAACACAGAGATGATGTCAATAACATGCCATCACTACACAAATGATGACTAGATTTGAACAAATGTTCAAATCTACGAGCTACAGCTTGTAATTCTCGGCCGATATCACTATGCCACCACTCCTCGGTAGATAAGGTATAATTTTGCATCAAAAGGGTTGAACTTTCATATTGGTTCAGGATTGAGTTAAGTGCTATTTCTACTAATAGCTATCTCATAGTTGAATGGAAACAGGAGAGGGATCCTTTCGCCCCGCTGCGGGAAAATACACGCTAATTATTACATTAATATGTATACTGTACCTTTACATATACAATATGTAAAGAAAACCCTGTCCGATCCGTGAAGGTATTGTTAGGTATCTATAATCTATTCTAATAATGCCTACAAAGCCGGGCTAAACTTAAAAAAAAAATCCTCCTAAAAAAATAATATTATTTCGCAAAAGGAGGTAACTTAATACATGTGCGGTAGGCAATACATGCGCGGGCGAAGGGGGGCAGGGCAAGCGGCACGAGGTGGTATCGCTATTCGCTCATAATAATACCGTCAAAAATTACTAAATTTTGGAGAAGTTGGAATTATATGCGAAAAAAAAAGATTAATTCAAAATTAATTAGTATTGTTACTATGATAATTATGTAAAATTTATATCATATTTCGTCATGTGTTTACCTAACCTTTGTTATCCTTAAGGGTCAAACGGGGTTTTCTTTACATCTTGTACATTCAATCCGTAACTAAGTGTTTTTATCAAAAAAAAAAAAAAACTGAATCGATTTTTCAACATCGTTTATCAAAGAAAGAGCACGGTTAACTTCAGGTTTCTGCTTCCTGGTTCACATCGTTGTGGTACAAACGCCATAAAACTATTCTGTACACTAAAATATTGACTTGCACAATTCTATGCAACAAGATGCTTACAAAACTGATTATATTACAGAAGGCGGAAACTATTCATTGCTTACAGTGCTAGCCACTTTTCTTCTGCAATAGTAGTTACAGTCAACTGGGAGAAATAAATGGCTTTCAATAATTGTACCTATTCCGAATGCAGTCGAATGGGGGAACAGCTAAAGACAGGAAGAAAATACTTTTATTTAACACGGACTAAAAGACTCACAATACACGTAGGTAGATTCATACATAGCATTGATCGGCATGGTTTTTAAGGGGACAATAATCGGTTGCTCATCCAAAGAAACAATTTTTCTTTTTTTTTTATATATTTATATACTAGTGCTTGACTGCAATCCCGCCTGATGGTAAGTAGTGATGCAGTCGTTGATGGTCAAGCGCGCAAGTTTATTAAGCCTACTCACTTAAAAATCTTAGTGAGTAGGAAGGAAGACGGCAGTTGAGCGAGGTGGTGCAATGGTGAACCCAACAACACGACCAACGATTCTGTCCCAAAGGGAGATTGATCTGGAGACCCTCCGCGACCAAACTACCGACACAACAACTTTTGGCGCATCGTACCCGGCACACATCGCAACACAACTGTTCAGACCCGTCCTCCTTACGGCCTCACCAGACATCATGCAGGAACACGACGAATCGCTTGGCGGAAAGACTTTGTCTGGTGGGTCCCCCATCCATCGGCTTCCCGCGACCTTCACCAGGTCATTGGTCCACCTTGCTGGGGGTCTTCATACGTTACGTCTTCCGGTACGTGGCTACCACTCCAGAACCTTACTGCACCATTGGCCATCGGTTCTGCGCGTAATTTGCGTCGCCCACTGCCACTACATTTTAGCAACTCGTGGAGCTATGACTGTAGGAGGAGCGGTGACTTTAGTTCTTCTGCGGATCTCCTCATTTCTGATTCGATCGTGCAGAAAACTCCGAGCATAGTTCTTTCCATCGCCCTTTGTGTGATTTTGAGCCTTTGTATGAGGCCCGTTGTGAGCGAGCACATTTTATTTCCATATGTCATCACTGGCAATACACATTAACTTATTTCTGTGTGTATTATTTTGAATTTTAAACTTGTGTGGTATATTGTGTAGATGTGTGATGAATAAGTGAGTTAAGGTGGGTTTAGACCAATTAAAATCCGAGTCATAGCACTCCCCCTGACATCCATGTCATTTCTGTGTTAAAGTCCAGTAAATGAACGTCAAAGAAAAAATTAAAAACGGTATGGTTAAAGCGTAACTATGCAAGAAAACTGGGGAGAGAGTGCCTCATAGCTGTACCAAAACGCCCAGTTTAGCAAAAATTACAGACAGCTATGGTAGTTAAACGATTTATTTTCTGTAAGTCGGTTTGTATCAACACCAACCAATTCTAGAAATTTTAAAATTGGTTTTCTACTGAACCTGATGTATGAGGTGACGTGTAAAACAGCTTTACACTGCAACGTCATGTGTATTGCATTCTTAAACAAAATAATTACGTGTCAGATAAAAAAAATAGTTACAGATATAAACACAATCCTTCTCTGTATGAGAGGAGACCTGTGGCCAGCAGTGGGGCGATAAAAGATTGTTGATGATGATGATGATGAACACAGATTAGGTGACGCAACATTTTTTTGTGAAGAAGTTTTTTTTTAAAACGTTAATCCTGGCTATGAATTTTTCCTTTATCGTGGGTGCGTTTACAAACATAATTATAAACTCACACAAACAGCCAGTCCTGGAATAACTAAAAATAATAACCTAGATGCTCAAAAACTCATTTTATGATAAAAATAAAAATTTGTTCCTAATTGTTGCCAATTCTTTCCTATAAGAATCTACGTGTAGTAATACTCCAACCAATTTAATTCACCATTTTCACAAGCATGTTAATTTACTATAACAATCTATAACTATCTATACTAATATATAAAGCTGAAGACTTTGTTTGTATGTTTGTTTGTTTGTGTGTTTGTTTTTTGCCCGCGCTAATCTCGGAAACTACTGGTCCTATTTGAAAAATTCTCTTTACGTTGGATAATCCAGGAAGACTTTAGGCTATATAACATCACGCTGCGACCAATAGGAGCGGAGCATAACTAACTACTAACTAACCAAAGTCGCTGGCGGCTGCTAGTATTAAATGTAAATATTTTTCATAAAAAACTATGTTATAGGTCTAGGTTTACAGGTTTTTTAGGTTATACAAGCTGAACCATTGTAATAACAAGGTAATCTTGTTATTACAACGGTACTTTTCTCACAGACGAAAAAAAAACGAAGACATTACTTGTTACTGGCAGTCTCCAAGAAAATTATATGTTACAATTTGTTCACAAGCCAGATGAAACAATAAGCCCTTCAATTAGTCAGAACCTCAGTCATATTGTATGAAGCAAAAGCGAAACGACTTATTGGCTCAACCTTATGTAAGATGACGAATTACATACGTAATTTTGTACCATAGATAAACATAATTTCGGCGAAAAGACATTTTACTGGCACAGACCCAAAAAAAAGTTTACTAACAGTCGCTGTCATTTTGACAGTTCGGCTGAATAAAATGCGCTTGGTTTTAATAACGTTGTAAATTCTAAATTAAATTGATATGACATGAGATGATTTCCATTTGGATTATATTGCACAATTAGTAGGAGATGAAATATACAACACACTCACTAGAGCTATAGCGATGACTTGACTGCTCGATTCCCGCGCAAAATAAAATAATATTTTTTTTTTCATCTAGCTAGAACCGGCTAGAACCACCGCGGTGTTTCACCTCCACCTATGGAGAGATGTGGGAGGATAGCCGAGGGGTGCGGGATTCACATAAGCATTCAGAAAATACCTATCTAATACAAATAAGTTCTTGTTTGTTTCCAGTCTCTTTTTTAATTTTTGTCATCTCTATTTTATACGTTCACACGTTGAGATGTTCAAAATTATTCCTTTCAACGTCGTCTTTTAGTTCCAATTCCAAAATAAGGAGCCATTTTTTCGTATCGTTATTTTCAAAATTGGAAAATTTTGCTCTTAAATTGCAACGGCATTTCCGCATAGTTCCCCTTTTTGTAGAGATTGAAAGGTAATTTTCTACTTCTGTTTCGATGCAAATTGGCATACAATTTTGCCGCAATAAGCAATTTGAAGGGTGGAAAAGAAATCTTAGTGGGTGATATGAAGCTACTATAACCTGTCAGATTTCATTTTGTATGTGAGCACAATGTACTTGCTGTAAAGCGTCTATTTGTTGGGTAATTTAATTTCTAAATTGTTGTTTTTTTTTTTGTGTTCTCCATAATGGACGCTTTCAGCGTATATATTTCTGCATCTTTCTCATAACATTGATTTCAACATGAATGATGTAATCAAATATTTGTAACAATAACTTGAAAATTTAAAAGAGTGTCCATGGAGTTTCTAGCCCGTTCTTCTCCATAGTTACCTACTCTTTGGAATGGACGACTGACTTCACCTTACTGACTGACCGACCTTCTGACAATTCAAAAGTGCCTGTAACTGGTTTATTTGAAATAAATGCTTTGATTTTTTGATTTTATTAGATTTTCAACGTTATCTCTAAAGCATAAAGGCATAAGGTTAATTGGAATTATTTGACGTGATGTATTTTCCTGTGTTCATTACTATACATAGTATTGTATCAAGTCATTTTTAAATGAACAGATAGCTGTGCTGCTGGGGAGTTTGTTCCGCCACTTCTTCTTCCCAGCGTAAGCACTAGGAAGTGTCGATGGGTGGGTCTTTTGGGAGACTGTTTTATGTATTATTGACGTTCAAAAAGTGCCGATTCTCAGTCTAATTTGAATAAATGACTTTTGATTTGATTTGACAGTTTCGGGTGGCTTGACGTGCTGTCATCCTTATAGTCAACGACAAATCGATTAACACTTTTTTATCGAAATGTTTATTACTGAGCAAATTTTTTCATTAAAATTGAAACCGAAGTGACATTCAAAGAAGAATCAAAATCAAAATTGTTTATTTCAAATTAACCATCCGTTGCTGCTTTTGAATAGTCAATGTTGGTCAGTCCAAGAAAAGTGAAGCTAAATTGCACGTTCTAAAGCGTAGATCTCTATGGAGAAGAACGTGCAAACTCCATGGACACTCTTTTAAAATCATAATATGGGTTACATTTCTTCGTTACATACTTCTGCTGCTTCAATCATGTGAGCACAATGTATAAATTTAAAAATAAAGAATATTTAAACAAACGTTATTTCATTTTAGATTTGAGGCCTTCAGGTACTTTTTAGGGTACCGTAGCCAAATGGCAGAAAACATTCTAAGTATGGGGACTTAGAACTGAAACCCAAAAATGTTAGTCTTCAAAAATGATATCGAGGTTTCTGATTTTTTTTTTCTGAACCGAATAGTTTGCCTGACAGACGCTTTCAAAATCATAATATTAATAATATTTATTTATTTTCTCACCACAATAATCCATCCAGTCTCATAACAGTCTGCAGAATGAACAGTTGACGAACCGTAAGAACTCCACTTTCTCGGTACAAGTCAGTTGTGGGGTAGCGGAATGGTCGATAAGATGATACCTTTAGAATTGCCCTCTGCGCCCTTTCGAGTTAGAGAGAGAATTGAAAATATAAAAAAAAAACATGTTATTTACATTACTATAAAAACTACCAACGAAAATTGTTTTGAACGAGATCTAGTTTTTTAATACCTCGTAAATCGTAAACCGCTTATTATCGCGTAATCTTTCATACAAATAACTTATATCCTTTAATTTCATAAATGAATGGTAGGAACCCTTTGTGCGTGAGTCCGACACGCACTTTGCCGGTTTTTTCTTGAGCACTACACAATAATACTATTCTTTTATCATTGTGAGACAGGTAGTTGAACTTCTACGCCAATCCATACGAAGGTAGCATAGAGAGATATAGAAAGTAGCGTATTTGATTCCCGTAGCATTCCACCGCACAGTAAGGATATTTATTACTTTCAAATAGCGAAGGAAACATAGGAAGGAAAGCCGTATGTCAGTAAATGGGCAAAATGGCGGAAACTAAGTACGCTTAAATCTTTATATAGTGTGGAATTTTAGTAGTCTTTCTATCCAATACCTACTAAAGATTAGTAAAAAAATACGTTTGAATAATTTCAAAAATGAAAATATAATTTACTATTATGACGCTTGACGTAGTTAGAAACACCCTATATGCGAAAGCAGTCCGAGGTTTGCGTTTCAACGACACGCGGAATGGAGCAGCGATATCATTACCAAAGTTCATTTCCCTCTAGCTCAAAAATTATAATAATATTTAGTTGTTATTGGCGAAAAGCCGATGGGTACCGACATCATAAGACCGGTCATTATGAGAAACCTTGGGGGAGGCCTTTATCCAACAGTGGACCTCTATAGGCTGAAAAGAAGAAGAAGTCATTGGGATTGGGTAGTTGAAGTGCACTGTGCTTTGTAAGACGACTAAAATTCTATACCTAGTGTATATTTACTAGGATGATTGCGTAACACAATATCAGTAGCAATGGATTTCATTTTAACAGTACAACAACCTTCATTGCGTTATTTACGGTGTGATTATAGCTGGAACAGGGGATAAGTTCAATGTGGCTGTCGGAGTCCATCAAGGTTCAGCATTGAGTCCTCTGCTTTATATCCTTGTAATGAACTACCTAATGGCGGAACTACAGCGCCCTCCACCATGGGATATCCTTTATGCTGATGACATTGTACTCGTCAGCGAAGATCCGAACACCCTACAGCAAATGTTAGAAGAATGGCAAGGTACACTCGAAAGAGCTGGACTGCGAGTTAGTAGAGAGAAGACCGAGCGACTACACTGCAATTTCAATAGCACCAGCAGCAGCAACACTATCCATCTACAGAAATTTACTATTCGTAATGACGGGGTATCATCTGTAATGACGGGACAATAGAAGCAGATGTAACTCACCATGGGTTCGATTGCCACACGGAACAAATATTTGTATGACCTACAAGTAGTTGTTCCGAGTCTGCATGTTTATGTTTGTCAATTTATATGTTTGTAAACAACCCCATGATACAGGAGAAATAGTGTGAGACAAGGTTTTTTTTAAAAAAAAAAAAAAGCAACGAAATTAAAAATATGTTGTTTAAATTTTCTAAAACAGACTAGTTTCCTCACGGTTTTTACCGCAGTGGTAATGAAATTACAAATTCAAGTGCTTGCCTGTTTACCAACTCATGACTAATTTGGAAGTCAAGAATATGACTACTCAGCCATCACTGCTCTCCATTCTATGTTTGCCACCAAACAAAATAGCACAAAAAGTGTATTTTTCCTCACGCGTTCATTTAGACTCGACTCAGTGACTCCATACAGTACAAATCAATTACCGAAAACTTTCCTTTTATCTGTAATACAATAAGGCGTCGAGTTAACGAAAAAGTTCCTAATTACTTACGACCTTCGTAGACATGATATGTAATGAGCATAAACATTACATTCGTACATTTTTGGGCTTGTTTGTAGAACATGAAAACGTAATGTTTGAAAATGTAACTAAACTTCTAAGAAATTCGTAGTAATTTCTTAGAATTTCAGTTACATTTTCTAATTATATATAAGTGGCAATGCGCCCTTGTTTCGCTCGAGTACAATGAAGAAGTTGATTATATACTAGCGCTTGAATGCAATCCCGCCTGATGGTAAGCAGTAATGCAATCATTGATGGTAAAGCGCGCTAGTTTATTAAGCCCATTCACTTAAAAATCTTAGTGAATAGGAAGCAAGATGGCAGTTGAGCGAGGTGGTGCAGTGTTAAACCCAACAACACGACCAACGATGCTGCGCCAGAGGGAGATTGATGTGGAGACCCTCCATGACCAAAGTTCCGACACAACAACATTTGACGTATCGTACTTGGCACACATCGCAACACAACTGCTCAGACCGTTCCTCCGTACGGCTTCACCAGACATCATGCCGGAACACGACGAATCGCTTGGCGGCAAGACTTTGTCTGGTGGGTGGTAACTTCTGCCGATGTACGCGGTATAAAAAACTAAGCTAAAAGCTTCATCCGGATCTTAGTGGTATCGTAAACAACAACATAAGGGTGGATACTCGCTGGGCACGCCACCGTAGCGGCGGTAAGTCCCCTCTTTGAGGAGTGGCTAGAGAGGCGCCACGGCTCCCTCACCTTCCGCCTGGCGCAGGTCCTCACCGGACACGGTTGTTTCGGGAGGTTCCTGTTCCGTATAAGGCGGGAGAAAACGCCAGGGTGTGACCATTGTGTGGATCGCCCTGAGGACACGGTGGAGCATACGGTGGAGGTCTGCCCGGCTTGGGTGGAGCACCGCCGTGTCCTCGTAGCGGCGATCGGCAGCGATCTCTCGCGTCCGACCCTGGTCCAGGCCATGGTCCGGAGCGAGAGTGCCTGGCAGGCCGTCACCTCCTTCTGCGAAGCAGTGATGCTGGCAAAGGAGGAGGCGGAGCGCGTGAGGCAAAGGGAATCCCAGCGACCTCACGCCACTAGCCGCCGCTAGAGACGCCCTGATCAGGAGATGACACTAAACTCCCAGCCACCGTAGGCGCGGGCCTGCGGGCGGTGAGCAGTGTGCAGCTCGCCGCTCGGTAAGGACCAGGCCCGAGTCGACGGCGCGTCGTGTTTCACGCGCGCCTCAAAGAGATGTCAGCACGTCGTGACGGGGTCCACGAAGACCGATGCCTCCTGGGTCAGGGTTGCGGGTTCGTTAAACAAGAAACCGTGGCCCTGGCCGTCGCACAGGTAAGTGAAGAAACGCGGGAGGGTTTTAGTCAGTAAAAGTCTGACACGCCCTTCCGCTCTGCCCAGAGCGGGAGAAGTCATTTGATGATTTCCCATCCCAACAAATAAAAAAAAAGGGTGGATACTCGCCTTACGACAGGTTGTCCGATGATGGAACAGAGATAGCGGAATTAACATTACATTATAACAGTTACTTTTCAGCCCCGTATAGAGCCTACAGCCTTCAACTTGGCACAAATACAGCCCAATATTGGTAATCACAGACAGAGGACCAAAATCACCGACATAGCATCTCAGCTAAATCCTCCCGAAATAATCATAAGTCATAATCATCATAATAAGGTGAGTAATCCTCTCGGATTAGCAAGCTGAAGTGGCAATGGGCTGGTCACATATGCAGCAGGACCAAAAACTGTTGGGGTAAACGAGTCCTCGAGTGGAGACCGCGTCTCGGGAAACGTAGCGTGCGACGTCCTTGGGCGAGATGGATCGACGACATCAAAAAAGTGGCTGGCGGAGAACTTTTTTTTTTATGTATTATAAACTAGCGCTTGACCGCAATCCCGCCTGATGATAAGCAGTGACGCAATCGTTGATGGTAAAGCGCACTAGTTTATTAAGAGCCTATTCACTCTAGCCTTGAAGACACTCAAATTGTAGTCCGACGGAAACACCGCCGCTGGCAAATTATTCCAGTCCCTCGATGTACGCGGTATAAAAGAGGAGGCGAAACGCTTCGTCCGGATCGTAGTGTTGTTAACAACGTAAGGATGGAAACCAACCGTACGACGGGTTGTCCGCTGGTGGAACGGAGATGGGGGAAATAAATCATGCAATTCCATCGCACACTCCCCGAAATGCATCCTATAGAACACCGAAAGGCTGGCTACTCTACGCCTGTGCTCTAGGCTTTGGAGACCAACTCGAGTTAGATCAGGGTCACTAATCAGCCTCTTTGCACGTCTCTCCACTGAATCCAAACTGGCCAGGTGACACTTGGCAGCACCAGCCCAAATGTGGCTGCAGTACTCCACACACGAACGGACCTGTGCTTTGTATAACATTAGAAGCTGCCCAGGTGTGAAGTACTGCCGGACCTTTGCGATAACGCCAAGTTTCCCGGCAGCCACTTAGCCTTGGACTCAATGAACCGAGCAACTACTCAGGATTGAGCATGTTGGCGTGCCATGAAAGAGGCCTATATCCAGCAGTGGACGAGTAAAGGCTGATGATGATGATTGGTATTCCCAAATATGTCCAAAATATCTCTTCATCAACGTAACTGACGCAATGGATGTTGTTGAACTCCCAAAATAAAAGCAATTGCTACTAATGGCCTGTTTCGTGGGTGTTACACAATTACCCAGTAGACACCCGCCTTCTTCTGAGAAATTACAGGTGGGAAAATCCAATAACACTTTGCACGATCCGGGAATCTAATTCAGGAAATCGTGATCATCAAGCCCACATTTATATAAGTTTTCGTGTTTGAGTACGAGGCTTTTGTCTCTATTATATTTTTTGTCTTTATTTATTACTAGCTTTCCGCCCGCGGCTTCGCCCGCGTGGAGTTCGGTTATATCGCGCTTTTTAGATTTCCCTCGGGAATATCAAATTTTCCCGCGATAAAGGTAGCCTATGTTCTTTCTCAGGGTCTAAAGATTGTCTGTGCCAAATTTCATCAAAATCAGTTGAGAGGTTTAAGCGGGAAAGAGTAACAGACAGACAGACAGACAGACAGAGTTACTTTCGCATTTATAATATTAGTATGGATTATTACTAGCTTTCCACCCGCGGCTTCTCTTGTGTGGAATTCGGTTATATCGCGCTTTTTAGATTTCCCTCAGGAACATCAAATTTATCCGGGATAAAAGGTAGCCTATGTACTTTCTCAGGGTCTAAAGATTGTCTGAACCAAATTTCATCAAAATCGGTTGAGAGGTTTAGGCGGGAAAGCGTAACAGACAGACAGACAGACAGAGAGAGTTACTTTCGCATTTATAATATTAGTATGGATTATTACTAGCTTTCCGCCCGCGGCTTCGCCCGCATGGAATTCGGTTATATCGCGCTTTTTAGATTTCCCTCGGGAACATCAAATTTATCCGGGATAAAAGGTAGCCTATGTTCTTTCTCAGTGTCTAAAGATTGTCTGAACCAAATTTCATCAAAATCGGTTGAGAGGTTTAGGCGGGAAAGCGTAACAGACAGACAGAGAGAGTTACTTTCGCATTTACAATATTAGTATGGATTATTACTAGCTTTTTGCCCGCCGCTTCGCCCGCGTGGAATTCGGTTATATCGCGCTTTTTAGATTCCTCATTTTCGGAGATTAATTATCGTATCATTTAGCTTCTAAGTTTACCTATGCATGTTCGTTTGCAATATATAATACCTTGTTTTAAACAACACACAGCAACACACACACTTACAATATTTTTGTTTTCCCTCGGGAATATCATCTTTTTTCGAAATAAAAATTACCCTATTATTTTGTACGAACTTTTAAATTTACGTCTGCAATATTTCAAAGCAATCGGTTTAGTACTTACGGCGTGAAAGCGGAGCAGATAAACTCATTTTCCGATTTATAATATTAGTAAGGATTTACTTTTGCGTTTTCTTTGTGCGGAATAAATTATTTTTTTACTTTTATGACTAGCTGTTGCCCGCGACTCCGTTCGCGTGGACTTTAGTTTATAAGCGCCTGTTTATTGTGACTGTTTGCCTTATTTACCAGTCTAACTACTGATTTTGGCTAAACTTCGATATTTTCCATGAAGCGACTGCCGTCTGACCCCCACAACTCGAAGGCGATATCGAAGCATTGCAGTTAGACCAATTGTTGGACTTTTGAGGACTTTTTTCATGTAAAATGCTGGTTTTCAGCTGAATCTGGTTAGACTGGAAGTTGACTCCAACGACTTTGGGAAAAAGACTAGGGAGATGATGGACTATTGACAATGGATATTCTATTGTGTTGTATTCTGATTAGGTTCAGAATCTCTTGACATGGTTTTTTCTCTTGACTGGTAAAGCGGTCCCCAGACTCCAAAGCGGAAAAAGCTTCAGATACGACTGGGATTAACGCTGATGAACGGATGATGATGATGACCATTTTGGCATGAAACGACCGCCTATCTGACCTTCATACAACATAGTTATTGGGTTATACCCCTTGGTTAGACTTGGTCACACTTTCGAGCTTCTGACGACCAGTAACGACTGTAAAAGATCTACAAATGACAGCCGGGGAACTCTAGTGGTGTTTTCTCTATACCAAACGTATTCCGCTGTTTTCTTCGTGGATAATGCTTATATAGCATTTTTTTTACAACTTTACACCATGATTACACGTGCCCTATCATTTGTTTTTTTTTTTTTTCGAAACTTATTTAATAAAATGGCCTTCGATATGGTTGAGCTGAATGATACTGATCCATACGTCATGTTCGTGAACGGACGTCGGAGGGGACTGGTCATGTCTTAGCTGCCACGGCGTATTTTAATTTCTGAATTGATTTTTGTTTTCCGTAATGGACGCTCTCAGCGTACAATATATTTCTGCATCGTTTTCACACGGTTGATTTCAACATGAATGATGTAATCAAATATTTGTAATAATAGCTTAAAAATTTAAAAGAGTGTCCCTGGAGTTTCTTGCCCGTTCTTCTCCATAGGTGCCTACTCATTGGAATGGGCGACTAGCTTCATTTTATTGACTGACCGACCTTCTGACAATTTAAAAGTGCCTGTAACTGGTTTATTTGAAATAAATGCTTTGATTTTGATTTTGAAAAGAAATATGATACTTCAAAATCACGAAAAACAACCCATTTTTACCGTGACGTTAACATGACTATTAGACAAATGTGATATGTTTTTGACAAAAAAGAAAATAATAGAAGCATAGGTATACTTTTCCTCTAAATTTTGATATAAAAATAATTGAGATATGTCATGTTTTGATAAAGAAAACAGCGGAATACGAAACGACTTTTGGTCTACGTTGTTGTAGGTAAAATCAGCCTGAGCTGCAACTGTCCTTTTTGCACTTTACCGGGAGAGGTTGGAAGCAGCTCGACGGCAATAGTTTCTTCAAATACTTATTTTCCAAATTCCTCGGCACTAGAGTCCCCTCTTAACGTACTTTTCGAAGCACGGAGAGCTCTTACTATGTAATAACGGTCACCTATCCACCGACCGACCGCGGCAAGTTAAGCTTAACCTGATCAATCAACCAGTGCGTCTGTTATAATTTATCCACGAGCCTCTACACACAAGAATACCTATATTTGTATTGTTTCCTTGATTTTCAGTAGAGTAACATGTTAGTCGGAACTTTCTACAAGATTCAAGACGTCAAAATGTTAACGTAAAAGTTAGACAATGTTTTGTGTTTCTTCAATCTTTGCTTCGGAGATTCTTCCGAGAATGCGGAACAAACAAAGTTTGAGATAAACATTTTAAATAATTATGGGATAAGTGAACGATACAGCTGTAAACATAGGCATATAATGTAGCATAGGTGTTTTGATTTAGTATCAACACATGTTTCGTTTTGTTTTAATAATTATAAACTAGTGCATGACTGCAATCCCACCTGATGGTCAGCAGTGATGCAATCGTTGGTGGTAAAGCGCGCTAGTTTATTAAGCCTATTCACTCAAAATAACTGAGTTTTTTTTTATAAATTACAAACTAGCGCTTGACTGCAATCCTGCCTGATGGTAAGCAGTGATGCAATCGTTGATGGTAAGGCGCGCTAGTTTATTAAACCTACTCACTCAAAGGAACTGAGTAAATAGGAAGGAAGACGGCAGTTGAGCGCGGTGATGCAATGTTAAACCCAAAAACACGACCAACGATGCTGCGCCAGAGAGAGATTGATCTGGAGGCCCTCCACAACCAAATTCCCGACACAACAACATTTCGCGCATCGTACTCGGCACGTACATCGCAAAACAACTGCTCAGACCCGTCCTCCGTACGGCTTCACCAGACATCATGCCGGAACACGACGAATCGCTTGGCGGCATGACTTTGTCTGGTGGGTGGTAACTTATGCCGGCGGCCGATGTTGTGGCCTTGACTGCAATCCCGCCTGATGGTAAGCAGTGATGCAATCGTTGGTGGTAAAGCGCGGTAGTTTATTAAGCCTATTCTCTCAAAATAACTGAGTTTTTTTTTTATAAATTACAAACTAGCGCTTGACTGCAATTCTGCCTGATGGTAAGCAGTGATGCAATCGTTGATGGTAAGGCGCGCTAGTTTATTAAACCTACTCACTCAAAGGAACTGAGTAAATAGGAAGGAAGACGGCAGTTGAGCGCGGTGATGCAATGTTAAACCCAAAAACACGACCAACGATGCTGCGCCAGAGAGAGATTGATCTGGAGGCCCTCCACAACCAAATTCCCGACACAACAACATTTCGCGTATCGTACTCGGCACGTACATCGCAAAACAACTGCTCAGACCCGTCCTCCGTACGGCTTCACCAGACATCATGCCGGAACACGACGAATCGCTTGGCGGCATGACTTTGTCTGGTGGGTGGTAACTTATGCCGGCGGCCGATGTTGTGGCCTTTGACTGCAATCCGCCTGATGGTAAGCAGTGATGCAATCGTTGGTGGTAAAGCGCGGTAGTTTATTAAGCCTATTCTCTCAAAATAACTGAGTTTTTTTTTTATAAATTACAAACTAGCGCTTGACTGCAATCCTGCCTGATGGTAAGCAGTGATGCAATCGTTGATGGTAAGGCGCGCTAGTTTAATAAACCTACTCACTCAAAAGAACTGAGTAAATAGGAAGGAAGACGGCAGTTGATCGAGGTTACGCAATGTTAACGCCAGCAACACGACCAACGTTGTTCTAAAAAATATAAATAATTTACAGCGCTGTTTATATTATATTTTATGAAATTGTAGGATTTTAAAGTTACTTATCTGTGTTTTTTTTTTATTGCGGTAAATTGTTGGCAGTCCAAAAAATAGCGCGGTTTCGTGTTATTATAATAAAAAAAGTGAAATATGATTCACAACAGATAACAGCACGTCTAAGCAGCTGTATTTGCTTCATTCATTAATTTTTTTTTTTTTTACCTTTGCCGTTTTTGCTGCCTCGTAAGTCTTAAACCAAACACGTTATTTTACATATTATTAAACAGTGATTCCGAGAAAAATCAATAAAATATTCAGTTTTTTCAGATATTTTTGATCTTTACTTTAATATTTTGAGCAATAATTTGTCGTTTGTGTAAGAATTTGTCGTCCTTCGTTGCGCAGCGGTCAACACGCCTGCCTGCGACGTGGAGGCCCCGGGTTCGATCCCCGGCCAGGTCATGATGGAAAACGATCTTTTCCTGATGGGCCTGGGTCTTGGATGTTTATCTATATATGTATCTATTACAAATATAGTATCGTTGAGTTAGTAACCCATAACACAAGTCTCGAACTTACTTTGGGGCTAGCTCAATCTGTGTGATTTGTCCGTATATATTTAGGACCGAGATTCCGCGAGTTTGGCGCCCCCCTAGCAATTTTTTTTTTCAAATCGATTTTAAGCATAGAAGGCTAGTTGCGATAACGGAAAAAATAGTTTTTTTGAACTCAGCGCATCCAGATCTATATGATTATCTATAGTGGTGAGGGTTTTGAGCAACTTCGGGCACATACATACAGACAGACATACAAACATACGCACTTTATAGGGATGGATTATTTATTACTAGCTTTCCGCCCGCGGCTTCGCCCGCGTGGAGTTCGGTTTTATCGCGTTTTTCAGATTTCTCAGTGTTTCTCTACTATATTATGCATTTATTATACAAACAAACCTTCCTTCAGAATCACTCCATCTATTAAAAAAAAACCGCGTCAAAATCCGTTGCGTAGTTTTAAAGATCTAAGCATACATACGGACATACAGCGAAAGCGACTTTGTTTTATACTATGTATTGATAAGGTGAATTATTCGTAACCCTACAAAATCAATCCCATCAGTGAAAAAATGTTTTACATAGGTGACCTTCGGTAAATAAAAACGATGAAATGGTTCTCCGAACAGCACGATCCGGAATTTTGTTTCAGTGCGGTTAGCGGAAGAGCTCAAGTGCCATTCGCGGAAGTGATAATCAAATCAGTGCTCTAAGTGGAACACTTTATTATTCATCACTATCCCTTTTGCTAACTTCAGGTTATCACATTAAAAGTAATTTATCCCACTACTATTATAAATTCGAAAGCTGGAGAGGACGTTGGGATAAATGTTTGTGAATATGGAAGTGTTTTACTCTTTCACGTAAGAAATACTGAACCAATTTTGACGAACTTAAGCGTACAGATGGTTTATAACCAGATTTTTTTTAGTATTCAATTATAAACTAGCGCTTCACCGCAATCCCGCCTGATGATAAGCAGTGACGCAGTTGTTGATGGTAAAGCGCACTAGTTTATTAATTAAGAGCTTATTCAATCTAATCAAATCAAATCAAATCAAATCATTTATTTCAAATAAACCAGTTACAGGCACTTTTGAATTGTCAGAAGGTCGGTCAGTCAATAAGATGAAGCTAGTCGCCCATTCCAAAGAGTAGGTACCTATGGAGAAGAACGGGCAAGAAACTCCATGGACACTCTTTTAAATTTTTAAGCTATTGTTACAAATATTTGATTACATCATTCATGTTGAAATCAACCGCGTGAGAACGATGCAGAAATATATTGTACGCTGAGAGCGTCCATTATGGAAAACATACAAAAACCAATTCAGAAATTAAAATACGCCGTGGCAGCTAAGAGATGACCAGTCCCCTCCGACGGCGTCCGTTCACGAACATGACGTATGGATCAGCATCATTCAGCTCAACCATATCGAAGGGAACCCAATGACCCAAAACACACGCCACCATCAGCGAGACATTTGAGTGAGCATGACATACTCTCAACAGCCAGAGCACAATTAAGTCAATAAAAAAGACTAACCCAACAAATAAATGCCTTACAGCACATTCGTACATTGTGCTCACACGTTTGCCATGCAATTATACAATACTAAGAAATTGAATCTACACAATGCTAAGATAGTTTTGTCCAAGGTTCAGCAGCTCCAACAGTGTTCCCGAATCTGTGGAAAGTTTAACTCCTGTGCAGCTGCAGCTGCACAAGTGCCGAACACCTCTGTCAGCGATACAATTCCGTAACGTACAATATGCTTGGCTACATAGTGTGTAATACAGGCTTTGACTAAATAACATAAACAATTACAAATCTAGCCTTGAAGACACTCAAATTGTAGTCCGACGGAAACACCGCTGCTGGCAAACTGTTCCAGTACCTCGATGTACGCGTTATAAAGGAGGAGACGAAACGCTTCGTCCGGATCGTAGTGGTGTTAACAACATAAAAGTTTTTTTTTTTTTACAATTAACACAAAAGTTACTTTTTGTGCTGATATTTTCATGCGATAGAAATTTACGCGAGTGAAACTGCACGGCGTATCAAGTTATACAATATGTAAAGAAAACCCCATAAGACCCAAAAGGATAATAAAGGTTAGGTATACACATAACCAAATAAAATATGAAATTTTACATAATCATCATAGTAACAATAGGTACTAATGAATTTTGAAAGTTTTTTTTTTGCCGCGAATTAATTCCAAGTTCCGCAATATTTGGTAATTTATAAAAAAGTGACAACAACATTTTCAGCGTTATTATTATGACCGATGCGACCACGTACCACGCCCACGCTTGCATTGCCTACCGCACATGTATTAAGTTACCCCGCTTTTGCGAAATAGTATTTATTTTTTGGGGGGTAATTTTTTTAGGTCTAGCCAGGTTTTGTATGCCTTAGTAGAAACAGTTATCAATGCCTAACAATACATTCACGGATCGGACAGGGTTTTCTTTACATTTGTTAGGTTTCGAAATAATTACTAAATCCACGTGAGTATTATTTTATTACACATTCATACTAATATTATAAATGCGAAAGTAACTCTGTCTGTCTGTCTGTCTGTCTGTTACGCTTTCCCGCTTAAACCTCTCAACCGATTTTAATGAAAATTGGCACAGACAATCTTTAGACCCCGAGAAAGAACATAGGCTACCTTTTATCCCGGAAAAATTTGATGTTCCTGAAGGAAACCTAAAAAGTGCGATATAACCGTCCTCCACGCGGGCGAAGCCGCGGGCAGAAAGCCAGTATTTGTATAAATTCGCAGAACGACGTGGTGTCCCACGAACTTACACTGAAACTATAAAACATCACCGTCCACAATTCACACATATTCATTTTACTTCAAATCAATTAACATAATATTTCTTTGCTAGAATATGCTATATAAGATGTTACAGCAAATTTGTTTCGGCATATCCTGTCATTACATGGCCAAGGCGTACAAAATAAACGTATATTCTCAATCAGCGATGTAAATTAATTTTCGTTTCGTTCACGTTCATACGTCTGCCAATATAATGTGTTCTTGATAAAGGTTTGACGCATACACGCAATCGGCGGCGTTTCTATGAACAGCCGCGCTATGGGGTATTAATCCCAGTGTAAAAACTAAGATGAAATGAAGTGTTATTCCGTAAGATTCACACTAGCAACATCGGATTACCTCTACTGAAGCTTACTTCACTAAAAGGTTTCCACCTTTAGATTTTTATGGAAGAGCATGGTTGGGTTCGATAATGGGTTGGATCGCGGTGCAGTGAAAGAAAGAAAGAAAGAAAGAAAGAAAATACATTTATTTAGCACAGACTTGACACACAATACAATACATCTAGCATCGGGTAACAACAATAACACATAAACAAAAAAACCAAATAAGTAATAAAAATAAATAATAATAGAATAATAATAAATAGTATGCGTGAATATGAATATTTGCACTGGTCTGGTTGTGCCTCTGAAAGTACGTTAAACCATTGGTCCCAGTCGCCATACAAACATCTAATGTCAGTCATTACGGGTTGTTAGAGCCCTCAAAAGTCCAACAAGTGGTCTAACAGCTATGCTACGGTATCGCCTTGGGGTTGTGGAGGTCAGACGGCAGTCGCTTCACGGAAAATATCGTAGTTTAGCCAAAATCAGCAGTTAAGACTGGTAAAGCGAACCCCAGACTTTAATGCTCAAAAAGCTTCGGATGCTACTGGGATTAACGCTGAAATGATGATGATGATGATCATGATTGGTCAAAAGCACACGTATCTTCCGGGCTCCCGACTCATAATACTTGAAGGTACAGTGAGATTTTAGTCGGTAGGAGTCCGACATAACCCTCCATTATTCCTAGACGAGAAGATGTCCCCACGATAAAAAAGAAGGTGGTGGTCATAACATCTGCTGCCGGCAGAAGTTACCACCCACCAGACACAGTCTTGCCCCCAGGCGATTCGTCGTGTTCCTGTATGATGTCTGGTGGCCGGGTATGATGCGCCAAATATAGTTGTGTCGGGAGTTTGGTTGTGGAGAGTCTCCAGATCAATCTCGCTCTGACGCAGCATCGTTGGTCGTGCTGTTGGGTTTAACATTGCATCACCTCGCCGAACTGCCGTATTCTTTTCTATTCACTTAGTTTTTTTTTATTTTTATTGAATAGATTCTTAATAAACTAGCGTGCTTTACCATCAGCGATTGCATCACTGCAGGTGAAGTAATGCTAGAGATTGACACTAATGACAGCTCACTCTAAACTCACTTCAACTTAATTTTCACTATGGAATTTTTACAGACACGATCGGTTTATTCCCAAAAACGTCAGCAAACCATCATTACTGTGACAATACCATATTACAATACCGGAAAACACGGCTCACTTTCACACACTCCCTGCATTCAAAATTGATCCCTCCGGACGTAAATTCCTCCTTCACAATATGAACTACAAATATTAATCAAGACTTATAACGTGAAGTTCGCCTGTCTGTTGTGCAGTTAAGAGACATAATAAATATGTTTTGCTCACATCTTAAGCGTTATTAATGATGTCGACAGAATAATCGTTCTACGCGAGCAATAAATGCGATGTGAAGATATTTTTAGCTGAATAGTTCGTTCGTCGTAGAAGTTGAAGCCCATTTGTACAACACATCACGAAATACAATTAGCGCTAAATGTATTTAGAACTTCGTTCTATTTCGTCAATCGAATGCAAAGACGACAAAGACGGAATGTTTTTTTTTTTTTTTTTTTTTTACATATTATAAACCAGCGCTTGACCGCAATCCTGCCTGATGGTAAGCAGTGACGCAATCGTTGATGGTAGAGCGCACTAGTTTATTAAGAGCCTATTCACTCTAGCCTTGAAGACACTCAAATTGTAGTCCGACGGAAACACCGCCGCTGGCAATTTTTTTTTTTTTTTCTATTTCGTCAATCGAATGCAAAGACGACAAAGACAGAATGATGTTTAAGTGATTTGTTTTGAAAGGGAAACTTAATGCAATTTTCCAAAGCGTTAAGCAAATTGATACCAACATTTAAACAGTATTGACTTCAAGCCATCATCATCGTCATCATTATCTCAGCGTTAAACCCAGTCGCATCCGAAGCTTTTTCAGCTTTGGAGTCTGGGGTCCGCTTTACCAGTCTAACTGCTTATTTGGCTAAACTTCGATATTTTCCGTGAAGCGACTGCCGTCTGACCTCCACAACCCGAAGGCGATATCTAAGCATTGCAGTTAGACCAATTGTTGAACTTTTGAGGGCTCCAACAACCCGTAACGACTGCCATTAGATGTTCGTATGGGACCAACGGCTTAACGTGCTTTCCGAGGCACGACCAGAACAGTGCAAATATTTATATTTATGCATATAAATTTTTGCACTGTGTGGTGATCGAACCCGCGCCTTCTTGCGCAGCCGCCGCGTTCGCTACCGCTACGCTACGGCGGCAGTATTTACTTCAATCACCTGTGCTAAATTTAGACACTCAATAAGCTCTTAACTTTTAAACTGAAGTCGTAGATTCGAAACCTGCCAAGCCAATGTGACAAAGTAAAATTTCGAAGTTTCAAATTGAAATTTCAACAATGTAGGTTTAAGTCAGAAATGAAAGGAATCAGACGATTAAATCTGATGGCTAATTTAATTAATAAAAAATGATTAAAATCTAGTCGTAATTTTATACTGACAACTGAGAATTAATGTCAACAATTTAGGTAGAGATCAGAATGCGAAAGTTCTTAAAACATAGGAATTGTCCCGGGGCTTGATAGTATGCAGTGACATAAAGGATGATGATAAAGCGCAGTACTTTGTGAGCCTATTTGCCATGAAGACACTTAAATTGTAATCAGACGGAAAGATTGCAGGCAAATTTTTTGATGTACGCGCTATAAAATATGAGTCTAAATGCTTCGTTCAAATCGTAGTAGTGCCAACAATGTAAGGGTGTATACTCGCCGTACGATATGTCGCCCGATAATGAAACGAAGAACGAATTAAGTCACGTAATTTTCACGAACATTCTCCAAAATGTATCCTATAGAATACCAAAATACTGGCTAGCCTTCGCCTCTATCTAGGCTCTGAAGATTTTCGTAAAGAAATCAGTTACTTAAAAACTAAGCGATGACAATAAGTTAAGGGCGCCCCCGAGATGTTAAAAACCTAGATTGGGGCATCGATAGCACTTTTGTATTATGATCTAAAATAATCGGGATCTACAATATGTAAAGAAAACCCTTTCCGATCCGTGAAGGTATTGTTAGGTATCAATAACTGATTTTACTAATGCCTAGAAAGCCGGACAAAAGTTTAAAAAAAAATCCACCTAAAAAGCTGGTATTCCAGCTAATTTCATACGAATTTTATAAATGATCAATATTGTTTTAATCACTTAGTTCAAGGACAAAAGTACATCATTTTAATGGTAACATAAAATATTTACTCAAATCCTAGTTTGGCTTACAAGATCCCATTTCCAAAAAATATTAATATATAAACCTCTAACTGAATATCACCATGACTATCTTAAACAGAATCTTTTCAATACCTATCCTATATCCTAACAAATACGTCCACAAATAACAGGTACCATTTACACAAAGACAAACTTTTCTCTCTATGGTCCGGCGTGACTTTAAACGCTCCTCTATCGTCCACAAAGCTTTGAAAACGGAGTTTATAAAACGTTTGGTTCATTTTTCTAGCGCTCGGATAGACAATATACTGTGGGATCAATTTATATGGTCTGGCAGAATTAGCATTGTTGGAAAATTCTTTGTTAACGGCCTTGGAACTGATGTAATAGCCGACTGACGAGTAGCCTTTGATAGATGAACCAAATTTCAAAGCGTATCCACAATTAGTTAAACATCAGTAGATATGATTATGACAGTCAATACTAAAGTTGGGTTTTTCAACCAACCAGAACGTCAATATTACATAAGGCCCCAACTCCCCAGCAGTACAGCTGTCTGTTCAGTCAGCGAACTACTTTTTTTTTAAAGGCATTGTTATATTGGAAATCACGAAAGGTGCTGTACGACCGTTAGGTATATCTAGCCCAATAGGTATACTACAACTTTTTACACGTGCAGCCTACGTGTAAAAAGTTGTAGTATAAAATATGGTGGTATATAATGGTGGTATATAATGGTTTATATTATAAATAAGAATGAAATGCCCTAATAATTTCAACGTTAAAATCCATTTTAACTTCATTACGATTCATCCTTTCATCCCCATTCACCCCATTTGTTAGTATGCGTGTAGGTGAATTTGAAACAGGCTAGCTCTTTAATAAAGTGGACTAAAAACCAATGAATAATGAATAATCTATTAAATACACCTCGCGTAGAAATACACTTTTGGATAATACTCCTCCTTCTTCTTTTTCAGCCTATCCACTGTCCACTGCTGATCAAAGGTCTCTTCAAACACTTTTCACGATGACCGGTCTTGTGCTGCCCGCATCCATTAGTTTCCCGCGACCTTCACCAGGTCATCCGTCCAGCTTGTTGCGGACCTCCCTATGTTGCGTCTTCAGGTACGTGGCCGCCACTTCAGAACTTTACTGCCTCATTGGCCATCGGTTCTACGAGCAATGTGCCTCGCCCGCTGTCACTTAATTTTAGCGACTCGAAGAGCTATGTCGATGACTTTCGTTCTTCTGTGGATATCCTCATTTGACTGCGCAGAGAATTCCGAGTATAGCTTTTTCCATCGCCCTTTGTGTGACCTTGAGCCTTCGTGTCACCCTTTGTAAAATATTTTTATTTATGTTCTGTAATCTATATGGTGTACATAATAAAGAGTATTCTATTCTATTCTATTCTATGATGCCCATTGTGAGTAAATATAATTTTAATGTCTTTGTGGGTAACTATGTTTCAGTTCCGTATGTCATCACTGGCAACATGCAAACATACACTAGCCAAATACTATAATCTTGAGACAGTGTGGTATCTTAGACGATGAGAAGATGTAGCGTAGCTTCCCGAACGCAGCCCAGTCTAGCTGGATTCGACGAGACACCTAACACACTTACTATTAATAACAACCATTTGTCACGACCTCAGCACTAAATATAATCTGGAGGCCTAACTAATATTGATTTATGTAAAGGTATTGTGTTGAAACTGAGCACCGATAACAATGTTACATAATTATTGCTTTTGTAGTACGCACACATACACACATGTAGTGACGTAGTTGATGCGAACGTCGAATATCGCCACGAATGGCAATAAAAGGTTGAAAGTAACGTGTGAACACAAGAGGCTTAGTTTTATCATGACCCAGTCAGCTGTTGGTATAAAAAAAAAAAAAAACTATATGTGACGTAATGGTTTTTCGAGGTTTGGCGGGAATGTCAAGATGAGTGTCACGCTCATTTTTCATTGAACTTTTAAAATTATTTATAGTGTCGTTTACTAAATAAAAACGCGTGATTTATGTAGTAAAAAGTGCATTCAGTGAATAATTCAAAAAGAACAGTGAAATATTGTAGCATAGTGGCCTCATCATGTCTTTACGCTAAACCGCTCCTTATCGTCCAAACGCGTAAAACGAAAGGAGTTAGTTTAGGTTAAGTTATGCTAGGATAAGTTAGGATAAATTAGGATAAGTTAGGATAGATATTTAATGAAGAAAAATTACTGAAGACTTGGCTGTATGGCGTACTATGCCTTTGCCTTTTCCATTCGCCCGAACGGAAAGAATAGAACCAAAAAAAAGAGTAATGGTTTTTCTATTGATGGAACGCTGACTTTCAAGTAATCATCTATAAGTTAGTATAAGTGTCATCTATAGTTTGGAAGCAATTAATGCAATGTCAATTGTGGTGGCCTAGTGGTTAAAACACCAGCCTCTGAAGTATTTTTTAATTCGAGGTAACATTTTGCGTATTGAACATTTTGTATAAACATTTTGCACATTGGCCATCCTGTATGTATAAGCCGCCAATCCATATACAGCTCTCAGAGTTATAAAACAGCACGATTATTGCGTAACACACTATCAATAGCAGTAGGTTTCATTTTGACAGTTCGACAGGATTCATTGCGTTATTTACGTTTCGAGCAAACACATTTTCGAAAAAAGTGGAGCAATGGATTAACTATATGCTTCAAAATAATTCAAATTGAGAATAGTAGGTATGTTACGCAATTAGGGCGCGAGTAACATATTTTTTTTTAGTAATTCAGGCCATCACTTCTTACGTATACAGCCTCGCAACCTTTTTTTACCTTTAATTTAATTCTCACAAAGGAACGTGACTACCTTTTTCAACGAAACGACGAAACACGTAATAAAACATTCTTTCCTAAATCGTTTACAATCAATAAACTAAGGCATATAGTATGTACACATAGAAAAACGTTTATAGAAAGTAAATAATATTTGAATGGGTTCGATCCATGGTATATCTTCTTCTGTTGGTTTATGACGATAGATACCATGTGATAAAATGAAATCGAGCGAATCGTAAACAATAGACGATCGCCTTTGTATTTCTTGTTCGTCGTCAGTGCGGATCTTTTTTGTCGACCAAGATTAGGCGTAGGTACCTACAGACTGCTCTGTTATTTTTATGGATCGGTAATAGGCGAAGAGCTGAGGTGGCTATGTGTTCACGGCCATGATTAAAAGTTGTTGCCTGTAGGGTCGAACGCATACAAAGTTTTTATTTATTTAGGTATAATGAAGCCATATGCTGCACGCGTAAAGAGACGCACAGTGCGCACTAAATATAGTACCTGACTAGACCCTTGACCGCTTTACCTGGTATAAATTATGTTACCTCCACTGCTCTCAAATGCTAAAGGAAAATATCGTGAAGACACATTCTAGAAGTTCTTCCAGATTCATGGCCTCCGACAAGTTGGACTGACAACCTAGTGAATGTCGCGGGAAACCGCTGGATCGCTTGGAAGTATGCCTATGTCCAGCAGTGGACGTCTTTCGACTGAAATGATGATGATGATGACTTTCTAGAACAAAAAATTTGAAGACGTACATCAAGGGACTGGAACAACTTGCCGGCGGCGGTGTTTCCGTCGGACTCGTGTCTTCAAGGCTAGAGTGAATAGGCTCTTAATAAACTAGCGCGCTTTACCATCAACGATAGCATCGCTGCTTACCATCAGGCGGGATTGCGGTCAAGCGCTGGTTTATAATTTATAAAAAAAAAAAAAGACGTGTGACTGATGATGTCTCACGCCCTCTCACCGAGAGGAGGCTTGTGTGCAATGGGAACATTATTTCATCGCATAATAAACGTTTTATTATGCGATCATCATAATCGACCAAATCTCACTCGACCTTAAGTTGTCGCCAATAAAGAATCAATCGCCGATAAATAAAACCACTAGAAAATTCTGTTGAAACTTATAGCCACGAAATTCCAACCAAAAATCGGTCCAAAATTACGAAATCAAAAGTTAGAAACTTCCAAACAGTTTATCTACCAAAGTCCACCACAAAAGCTAAAAGAGAAATACCGTCCTGAAACTCGGCGATGTGATTTAAAATTATCACAAATTAATCTTTGAAGCGGTCCGACCCTCAGCCTGGTCCTTTGGTCCGGTGATAACAATATTTTTGGCACAGTTGACTTAAAAACCCATTGCTATTAGGCCGTTCTGTTAGTAGTGATAGTCGTGGTAGCCTAGTGGTTAAAATACCAGCCTTTTTTTAGATACTAGGTCAGGCAGGTACCAATGTAACTTTTCTAAGTTATATGTATTTTCTAAGTATATGTTGGACACGAATTACTACTTTTATTACTTATTATTTTTATTACTAGTTGGACTGATTACAAGGTGAAGGAAAATATCTTGAGAAAACCTGGACTTTAAGTCTGAAATCGCCAACCCGCATTGAGCAAGCGTAGTGATTACGCTCACGGCTCAACCTTTCTCTATATAAGAGGAGACCTGTGTCCAACAGTGGGGCGATAAAAAGGTTGATGATAATGATGATGAGTCAAAAAGTAGAATAAGTCAAGTAAGTAAGTAGTATTAAGTCAAAAGTAAACGTGGGGATTACGCTTAATCCTTCTCTGTATATTATGAGACCTGTGCCTAGCAGTGGGACAATAAAATGTTAGTTGGGAGCCATTGAATACTGTTGGCGGTGGTATACCTACCTTGGCAACTATCAAATGATACAGCTGTCTGTCGTTATGACAGAACTATGAAAAATAAATGGTGTGAATCTGATACGGTCTACATTTTAGTAAATAATATAACTACTCGGGGAATGCGCTAATGCTGGATTCGTTATTTTCTAACAAATACAATTGGGCCTAGGATATGTGGAAAATATAAATTAGGGAAGACGTTAATTTAAAAAGTGTTTTGACAGGTTCTGAAGTACGCTTACCGCGTTTGCAATGCCGGTGGGTATCCATTACAGATCTACACCTCTCCGCGATACGTGACAGAGAAAGCACGTTAAGCCATTGGTCCCGATTGTCATGCGTAGATCTTTGCCATGCATTAAGGGTAGTCAGACGCCCAAAACGTCTTACTAAGGGGTATCTAGTTGCCTATAGAGACTTCCGGTCATATGACTCTCCTATTGCATACGATTCAAGTTGATTTTCAACAACTCTCGTCCAGCTGATACCAGCAATAATACAACTGTATTTCGAAACATTAATTTTGTATTGTATATTTCTTTGAGATACCTGTGGTTTGGTGAAATATTACTCTACAAACGTACATATTAGATACCTACATAAAAAACATAAGAAGACCATTCTCTATATGTGTAAAAATAGCATATCTGTGTTTTTGTAATTCTAGCGTATTGCCATATGCTCGTGGGTTGCAGCTGAAAATCAGCGACAACACAGAGTGTGCCATCTGATATTATACTGAGCTGAGACCCTTTTGGCATTATAAGCTAAGTTCTATAGTTTTAAGTGTATTTCTTTTGCTGTAATGTCAATAAATGCATTTTTCTTTCTTTCTTTCTGATATGTCACAGCACAAAAGACCAAGTGAACAACCCGTTCACTAAACACTGAGACTGCTGCAGCAACTACCGTCGTAACTAGCGTGATGTTATTGTGTTGACTTCAATAAAACAATGAGATTACTTTAAACGTTGTATATTGAGACTACGTTTGCTTGACACATTCGTGACCCTAGTTAAACATCGAAAAATCTTGACACCGCGATGCAGGATTTAACACGAATGCTCCAACGCCATCTATTGGCGCTTTTGTGAACTAATAATTCAAACATGCCGCCCACCAAGGGCAAATTTTCAAAATTTGACCTTACGACAAATTCAACAAAATGCGACTTAATATTAACTTAAACTACTTATACATAATTACATATAATCCGCACTAATTATGGTGTGGTAGATGTCACTGGTAAGACACAAATCTTAGAAATACATCTCCTTATTGGAGAGCCTTTAGTACGCAATGTTACCACTCTTGTAATGCCGTCTACCCCAGGGTGTTTTTCAACTACACGACCAAGCAGCCATTTAGAGGGAGGTAGATCATCCTCTTTAATTAAAACCAAATCACCAATATTTGGTTCTGGGTTTTGATTATTCCATTTGTATCTGTTTAAAAACATTGTTAAATATTCTTGCGACCATCGTCGCCAAAAACTCTGCATCATTCGTTGCGTTAGCTGCCATCGTCTTAAATTATTTATATTCGACGACTCATAATTATACTCCGGAATGGCAACCAAAGGTTCACCAACAAGGAAGTGACTTGGTGTCAAGGCATCTAAACCATCCAGATCGTTATCCATCCTTGACAGTGGCCGCGAGTTTAAACAAGCCTCAATTTGTACCAAAACAGTTGATAATTCTTCGTATGTTAGGGTGGAGTCGCCAATTACTCGTCGAAGATGAAATTTTATAGATTTAATGCCAGCTTCCCAAAGGCCACCGAAGTTGGGTGAGTATGGAGGGATGAAATGCCAATTGGTACCCTGAGACGCTAAACAGTCAGCTAGTTCTTTAACTAAACCCGATTTACCCGCTAAGAACAACTTATTTAATTCCCTTGATGCCCCCACAAAATTTGTACCATTGTCCGACCAGATATCAGAACAATAACCTCTACGTGATACAAACCTTCTAAAAGCCGCCAGGAAACCTTGAGTCGTTAAGTCACTAACGGCTTCAATATGAACGGCCTTTGTGGCCATACAGATGAACAAACAAATATAGCCTTTATAGGCATGATGACCCCGACCTTTCGATGTTCTGATGTTTATAGGGCCCGCATAATCGACCCCACAACATTTAAAAGGCCTAGAAGGCGTGACTCTTGCAGCTGGTAACTGCCCCAACAACTGTGTTGGTGTCCTACCTGAATACCTTACACATGAAACGCATTTACGCACTTGTGCCTTTACTAATTCCTTAGCGCCAAGAATCCAGTACTTGGACCTCAGGTACGCTAGCATGAGCTGAGGCCCACCATGTAATGTTTTATAATGTGAGTCTGCCACTATCAAATTAATAAGGTGTGACTTTTTTGGTAATAATATAGGATGTTTTCTACTTTCGCTTAATGCTGATTTTTGTAACCTTCCTCCTACTCTAAGTATTTTATTCTCATCCATAAAAGGATTTAAATATTTTAACGATCCTTTCAATTTTGCTAAGTTACCATCTCTAGCTATCTTTTCTATCTCGTCACCAAAGCTATCTGCTTGGCACTTCATAATACAAACATCCAACGCTTCCTTCAATTCTTGCACTGATAAACATTCCGTTATCGCACCTTTCCCTTTCTTCTTTATTCGCCACATTCGTCTGCAATATGCAATTACCCTTATTAATTTATTCAAATTAGAAAACCGGTCCCATATGTTACTTTCCATGCTTGTAAAATGTGCTTTTATAGCCTCCAAGTCTGTCTCCATGTCCTTAGGCTTATTATAAATTATATCAGCTGAATGTAAAATATCTGGTCCATTAAACCAAGACTTTTGTTGCTTGAGTTCTGAAGGGTTCAGACCTCTAGAAGCGTAATCAGCTGGGTTTGCACCAGACCGAATATGAGACCATTGATTCGCATCTAGAGTAGTTAAAATCTCTGATGTCCTATTGGCTACAAACTTTTGCCACCGATTTGGGTGGCTATTGAGCCAAGCTAGTACGATAGTAGAATCTGTCCAGGCCCGAATATTTTTCTTTGGTATGTCCAATGTATGAGCTACCTCAACTAGCAATCTACTAAGAAGAACAGCTCCGCACAGCTCCAATCTGGGAATAGATATGACTTTGATAGGAGCTACCTTCGTCTTCGCAGTCACCAAGCTTACAGATACGTCACCCTTGTTGTCAACCACTCGAACATAGACAACCGCAGCATATGCTACCTTGGAGGCATCGCAAAACCCGTGGAGCTCCACAAGTGCATTGCTGCGTCTGGTTTTTAACCAACGAGGTATTTGCACCTCCGAGAGTTGATGCAAATCTTTTCGGTAAGTTAGCCATTGGTTTAATATTGTTACGAATGGACCTTATGTCGATGGCATAAGGTTCAATATCGCGTGACATGCAGTGTGTCACTTTTAAGTATTATTTCTCCAGATCTAGACATTTTCCAGGCACAATGTAAAAACGCATTACTAGACTTAGGATGGCCTATCGAACGGTACAGGTCTCAACAGTTTTGTCAACAAAGTGTCGACATCGAAATTTCCAGAAACCCGTTTCCGGGAATTACCGTAGGTACTTACTTGGCCGGTGACCTCGAAGTTATGCAGTATTATTATTACGCCTAGAGGATTCTGGAATGTTCGGTCAGCTGGCCTATATAAAGCACCGCGACGCCGACGCAGAGTCAGTCTACACTCGACTAACGATACGAAAACAGCGATAGTTAAGAAGCGATCTTTGAGAATACCCACTGCGACAACTGTAACGAGAACTGTGAGTACTACGTGGAGTAACGCCTGTACTGTTATTGTGTGTTTACGACACGGACTTCGTGGACGTAAGAGAAGACTTCGGTGCGACATCAGCTACGTTCTACTTGTCATTGCCTACAATCGACTGTACCCTCGTTGCTAATAAACTTCGTAACCCTTAACCGGCGTTTAAGTACCCCTAGCCCGTAACAATTGGTGTCAGAAGCGGCATGCCGGTCACGCCAAGGGAAGACGAAAGAGTTCGCACGCGACGACAAGCAGCGATGGATTTGGCGCGTCAAGAGGAAGAATCGCTTGGTGTCCCTGCACCCGTAGAAGATGCGGCCGTCGTAACACCGACGAATGTGAGTGCCCCTAGTACCAGCACTATTCCCGGAAGCAGCGGATCCGATTTATCGGTGTTACTGGCTCACTTGACGGCGCAAATAAAGTTGAGTATAGCAGAATCCCAGGCGCAAATAAAAGGCATAGTAGCAGAATCACAGGCAAAATCCCAGGCAGAAATCCAGGCACAAATACAACAATCCCAGGCAAAATCCCAGGCAGAAATCCAGGCAAAAATAGATAGATCCCAGGCAGAAACCCAGGCACAAATAAAACAATCCCAGGCAGCAACCCAGTCACAAATAAAGGAATCCCAGCAACTGGTATTACAATTAAATGAAAAGTGGAAAAAGACCAAAGAAGAGGTCAATGAACTTAGAATTAAAACAGCTCAACAAGATGCCCGTCTGGACCAGCAAGACACGCGCATAGACAAACAAGATACACGTATGGACCAGCAAGATACGCGCATAGACAAACAAGATGCGCGTATGGAGAAATTAAACAGTACCATCATGGAGTTTGGGAAGGAAGTAGAATTTTTACATGAGAAGGTACAAAAAGGAGTTATTAAAGGTGTGGTACCGGTACCCAGTGCTTTGCCGACTTTCAAGGTACCTCATTTTGACGGGACAACGTCATGGGTGGCCTTCCGTCTACAGTTTGAAAAGGTCGCAAAAGGCAACAATTGGGACGACGATCAAGCCGTAACCGCCCTTACGCTTGCTCTGCGTGGTGAGGCGGTCCAAATCCTCGAAAATATTTCCGGCGATTGTAATACCCTAGCCTGTTTGTTGGAAGCGTTAGAGTCTAGATATGGGGAGAAACACCTGGAACATGTCTACAGGGCTCAACTCCGCGACCGCACACAGAAAAGCAGTGAGGGTTTGCAACAATGGGCATCGGAAATAGAACGTATGGTTCGGAAGGCGTATGCATCAACACCGGGATTGATTGGCGCTACTACTCTGCGATTCTTTACTGATGGGATTCGAGATGCAGATGTCAGGGCTGCTGTACGTCTGGGTCACCATCAGACCCTGAAGGCAGCTTTAACGCATGCTCTGGAGGTGGAAGCAGTACGTCAAGATGTCCCACAACACGACCGTATTCGAGAAGTAACCGCACAAATAAAAGCCCGACGAGGACCAACTTGCTATGAGTGTGGCGAAAAGGGGCACATTCGAATTGATTGTCCCAGAAAGGCTAAGGGAAGAAGAACTTCTTGGTCACGTGAGGAGGCCGCAGTGATGGCGTGGCGCAAGCGCGATGCGAAGGTCCAGCCCGAGCGCCAGTGCGAGCGAGTCGAGTGGCGTGAGCGGAGCGACCGGAGCGGGCACCGCGAGCGACCCGCTGAACGAGAGCGGGAACGCGTCAAGGACCGCGAGCGAGACCGAGACCAGGAACGCGAACGTTCCGGCAAGCGAGAACAAGAGCGCGAGCGGTCGTGCGGAAGGTCGTGGACTAAGGCAGACGCAAAGCGGGACAAGGAAGTCGAGGACGAGGCGCGTGAGAAGAAGCGCCTCGAGAAAAGGGCAAGACAAAAGGACCGCCGTCGCCAGGTTAGTTCAGGAAGTAAGGGCCGACATTGTGACAAACAGAAAGAGAACGTAAGGATTATCCAGGTGAACGCTTTGGACGAAGACTGGGATAATCAATCATTGGAAGACGCACAGAAGGACGACAGTGACTTGAAGATAGTAATCGAATGGAAGAAACGTGGCCAAAGGCCCACTTGGAGTGAAATATCAGCGCTTAGCCCAACAGCAAAAAGTTACTGGGCTCAATGGGACAGCCTGATAATTAATAATGGAGTTCTCAAGAGGAAATGGGAATCACCCAGTGGACAGGAGGTCACCTTACAGATAGTTGTCCCCGGTGATAAAGTCGCGTCAGTGCTACGACAGGTGCACGACGGAGTATCCGGAGGACATCTTGGAGTAAAGAAAACCCTGGAAAAGGTGAGAAAAAGATTCTATTGGGTGCATTGCCGCGAAGACGTAGAGGACTGGTGTAGAAAATGTGTAGCCTGCTCGTCAGTAAAGGGACCGCAAACGAGGGCCAGAGGTCGGCTGAAAGTGTACAATGTTGGTGCACCATGGGAAAGAGTTGCTGTCGATATAGCTGGGCCATTCCCTGTTACTGAAGAAGGGAATAGGTATATCATCGTCATGCAAGACTATTTCAGCAAATGGCCAGAAGCTTTTGCAGTACCTAACCAAGAAGCTCATACAGTCGCCAAAAAGCTAGTTCACGAGGTGTTCTGTCGATTTGGCGTTCCCTTGGAGTTACACTCTGACCAGGGTAGAAACTTCGAGTCTTCACTATTTCAAGAGGTTTGCCAACTACTCGGGATACATAAGACTCGTACAACACCGTATCACCCACAGTCAGATGGAATGGTCGAAAGATTCAATCAGACGTTGGAGAATCATTTGGCCAAAGTAGTGCAAGAACATCAAAGGGATTGGGACCAATACATTCCACTCTTTTTAATGTCATACCGCTCAGCAACACATGACAGCACAAATTGCACACCGGCGAAAGTCAACTTCGGCCGAGAAATTAGACTACCCATAGATGCACTAACCGGAACACCTCCCGATACTCCTATCCTAGCTGTCGACTATGTGGCCGACCTGCGGCGTAAATTAGATGGAATACATGAGCTAGTGAGAGAGAATGGTCTGAAAACCAGTGAGAAAATGAAAATCCGATACGACCGCAAAGCTAACGTGCCCGGATTTGAAGAGGGAACTTTGGTATGGTTACATAATCCCATAAGGAGAAAAGGAAAGAGTCCGAAATTTCAAGCCAAATGGAAGGGTCCGACCACGATAGTAACCAGAATAAACGATGTCACCTACAGGATTAAGAAAGGGCCTGGAGGGAAGCTGAAGATCGTACACGTAGACCGCCTAGCTCGCTATTATGGATCAAATCATGCTCGGGACGAGCATGACTAAGAAGGGGGCAATGTTACGAATGGACCTTATGTCGATGGCATAAGGTTCAATATCGCGTGACATGCAGTGTGTCACTTTTAAGTATTATTTCTCCAGATCTAGACATTTTCCAGGCACAATGTAAAAACGCATTACTAGACTTAGGATGGCCTATAGAACGGTACAGGTCTCAACAGTTTTGTCAACAAAGTGTCGACATCGAAATTTCCAGAAACCCGTTTCCGGGAATTACCGTAGGTACTTACTTGGCCGGTGACCTCGAAGTTATGCAGTATTATTATTACGCCTAGAGGATTCTGGAATGTTCGGTCAGCTGGCCTATATAAAGCACCGCGACGCCGACGCAGAGTCAGGCGTTGAAAAACGCCAGGGTCGCGACAGCCGCGCGCTCCCAGTGGGATGCCCCAACCGGGGATCCCGCCTAAACCCCCTCCCCGAGAACAACACCACACCGGGAAGGATGAAGACGAAGAAACAATTTTCAGAACCAGGCGAGCTACCGTCACACATCTGGCCTCGCCCGCCTCCCCGACGCCAACAACAACCAGAGCGTACAAAGAAGACAGCAGGCTAAGAACATCTGGAGCCTTGCCACCTCTAACCCAAGCCATGGGAAGCCAGCCCGGACCACCCAAGTACCCGACGGCAACGAAAGCCCGAGCCCAAGGCAACAAGGATAAACATGAGGGTGGCACAAAAATAAAACCAACGCCGGCGCAACAACAAACCTTGAGAGACAGCGAGACGCCGGCGAGACCACAAAAAGAGACGGCACGCAACCGCGCGCTGAGTATGAGCGAGATAGCAAGAATCTCATCTACACGCGCGCCGACCTCGACGGCGCACGCACAGAGCGGACCAGTACAACGGTCGCCTCCGCTCGGCCCGCGCGCGCCACTGCCACTGCCACTTACATTTACGCCACCGCCGCACACGTCGCCCCCAGCCTCCCGGGGCTCAGCGCCAGCGACACACTCTTCAAAGACGCCACTCTCGCCCCACGAGCACGCGCCGGAAGAGTCAACGGATGGTACGAGCGAAGAAGAAGAGGAGGACCGCGCCCATACGACCCGACCCAGTCTGGAGCACCGAGGAACCAGCGCGTCCCTGCCAAACCTGGCCACAACCGGAACTCGCAAGGTAAGTGGCCCAGTGTATTTACCATCTAAGACCACCCTCCCCGCCCGCGCCGCTCAACGCAGACAGCGTAGCCCGGATGAACAGGAGGAAGAAGCAAAGAGGCAATGCACAGGTGAGTCACTGCACTCTTTCGCGGAGGTGACGCGCGGACCCTACGTCCCTACAAGACCGATAGGCGCCGCAGCCCCCCCCCCCTCGGCCCCTCCTGGCCGAACGGAGGAAATAAATATTTCGTCGGTAGACGGGGAAAAAACACCTACCGACCACAAAACTCCTACAGAAAAAAAACAGCGCTACCCTCCACTGGTAGTCGAGAAACTACCACAGTGGGCGCATCACTTCCGCGCCCTAAAGGAGAAGCTGGGCCGAGCACCCAACGCCAGACCATATGGCGAGGGGGTTAAATTTACCCCGAAATCAGACTCCGAGTACCGTCTGATACAGAGATACCTGACGGTACTCGAAAAAGAGGAGAACATCCCTTGGTTCTCTTACTCACTGCCAGCGGAGAGGAGCCATAAGGTGGCCATAAGGGGGCTGCCTGCGGACACGGCGCCGGAGGACATAGAGGAGGACCTTCGCGCGCAGGGGTTCCAGCCGGAATACGTTCGAGTCATAAAGGCGCGGCAAGGGCGACCCGGCTGCATCTTCCACGCCGTCATCAAAAAGACACCAAATTTACTGCCGGGCATCTATGAGGTTAGGGAGATCCTCTGCATGCCCGGCGTAAAGATTGAGGCGTGGCGTGGCAGGAGGGGGCCTGCACAATGCCACAGATGCCAGCAATTCAGGCACTCCTCCGAACAGTGCCACAGACCGCTCGCTTGCGTCAGGTGCGGCGGGGGTCACGTGGCCAGAGAGTGCCCGCGGCCGAGAGAGGAACCCGCCACCTGCATAAACTGCGGGGGCGCGCACCCCGCAAACCACACAAGGTGCCCCGTAATGCGCAAGGAGGTGCGCAACAAGCGAGCGGGCACGGTCGCCATCACCGGCAACACGCGCAGGTCGAATATGGCCAATGAGAGGCCATTACAGCCGACCCCGATAGGAGAGACCCAATCGGCGTCTCTGATGGCGGCCGCAAACGAACCACCTGCGCGCAACACGGCCACCACCTCCTCAGGACGGAGGAAGAAAGGACGCGGCGGCAAGCGTGGAAACAAAGCCGGAGACAACGGTAAGGAACAAGCTAACAACGCCCCACGCAACACGACTAACGTGGTCGATACCTCTGCCGTCCCTGTTGCTAGAACGGATTATGTTCCACAGACAGGGGCAGCGACCAAGCCGCCGAAACTCGACCTCTCCCGCCCGCCGACCAGCGGCACGCAAACGCATGTGAGTCGGGCAGTCCGCGGCCCGGCACCGAGCAGCTCGGCTCAGGAGAGGCGTAGTCAAATGCAACCACCCAAACAACAAGAACCACAACAAACACACTCCTTGTCGGCGGGCGCACCCGGGGTAGGCAACCCCGGGCCCACAATAATAGAGGCCGCTCTTCGGGTCCTGCAGGACATCCTGCTAGCGCTCAGCAGGGGTCAGGACCCGGTGCCAATTGTTCTCACCGGCATAACAGAACTTATTATGTTAAATAGAAATGTCTAAGCCGGTGAGGATACTACATTGGAATGCCCGCGGCCTCAGGGAGAAGGTCGTATTCCTCCGTCCTCTATTACAGGAGCAAGATATCGACGTGGCGCTCATCAGCGAGACACTCCTGGGACCAGCGGACACGGTTAAGTTCCCAGGATACCACGTGTACAAGAAGGATGGGCAACCCAACAATACCAATAGCCGTCACTCCCAAGGACTGGTGGTGCTGGTGAAACGAAGAGTCGTCCACCAGGAGCTACCGCCCCCAACGCTCAGCAGCATCTCTGCACTAGGAGTGCAGCTGCATGTCGCCGGCAGGCACGTGTGTATGTACGCAGCTTACAAACAACCGAAGAAGCAACTCAACACCAGCGACATACACACGCTGCTAGAAACACCGCACCCCACCATCATCGCCGGCGACCTCAATTGTAAACATCCGGCATGGAACAGCGGTTCCATCAACCCCCGGGGGCCGACGACTCTTCGTCGACGCGGAGGCCAGGGGGTACGACGTGTCGGGACCGGAGGTACCGACCCATTACCCGGAAAACCCAGCGCATTCACCCGACGTACTAGACATCGTCGTACACAAAGGCCTCACCTGTCAGATAGCGCAGGAGGTGCTGGACGACGAGCTGCGATCCGACCACCAGCCGGTGCTCGTCCGGCTATCTGACCACACCACCAGAGTTGCCCATCCGGCGCCACGTCGACATACGGATTGGACTAAATTCCGGAAGATCTTGGAGGCCACCACACCCACTCGGCCCACCACCAGCGCCATGGACGTGAACGGGTTGGCTGAGGGACTCACCGCTTGCATCCAGAACGCCTTGCAAGCGGCGACATGCACCACTACGGCCACGCAGGGGCGCTACCACAAACTCCCCGCACACATCGCAGACCTGATCGCCGACAAGAGGCGTCTGCGCAAGCGGTGGCAACATACAAGATGTCCTACCATCAAAAACCAGCTCAACCGTATCACGGACAAGGTGAAGGCCGAGTTACGGGCGCATGAATCGGAGAGCTGGAAGAACATCATTGACTCGGCAGACAGCGACTGGGCGTCGGTACACCGGCTATGCCGACGCCTCAAGAACACCCCAGCCCCGGTACGCCCACTGCGCAACAGCGACGGGGCGCTGCGCTACTTGGCGGCCGACCGGGCCGAAATATTCGCCGAACACCTGGAGCGTCAATTCACGCCAAATCCAACGGACGCCCTGGACCATGTCGCAGCAGTTGAGAAGCACCTTGGAGAGTACTTCAAGACGCCGGTAGCCCCAGAGGAAGACCCACTCTATTTCTCCCCGGGCCAAGTACTGGGGGCAATAAGGCGCACCAAACCAAGGAAAGCACCCGGTGCGGACGGAATAACTAACACCGCCCTCAGACACCTGCCACCGAAATCGGTGGCGGCGTTAGCACGTCTATATAACGGCATACTCCGCACCGGTACCTTCCCCACCTGCTGGAAGCAAGGGAAGGTCATTATGCTACCCAAGCCCGGGAAGAACGTACTGAAGCCGGAAAGCTACCGGCCTATCACGCTCCTCCCCACCACCTCCAAGGTGTTCGAGGCGCTACTGCTGCGTCATCTAACTCCACACATTACGCCGCGCCAGGAACAATTTGGCTTCCGGGCCGAACATAGTACGACGCTCCAGCTGTCGAGGGTACTGCACATACTCACAGCGGCTGTAAACAAGAGGGAGTACGCCGCGGCAGTATTCCTCGACATGGAAAAGGCATTCGACCGGGTCTGGCACGCCGGTCTCATCTACAAACTGACCATGACCACCACGCCCCGTCGCTTGATACAGGTGGTCTCCTCATTCCTCCAGGATAGGACTTTTAAGGTTTCGGTGGAGGACGAGTCGTCCAGCACACGCCCCATTAGAGCGGGGGTGCCACAGGGGAGCTGCGTCTCGCCTGCGTTATACGCCGTATACACCGACGACATTCCCGCCACGCACTCTGCGACGCTTGCACTGTACGCTGATGACGCCGCGTATATAACCACATCGCTGTCGGCCGACCACGCGGCCATCAAAATGCAGCGCGCACTAGACGACCTTCCCGACTGGCTCAGCAAGTGGAGACTGTCAGTTAACGCAGGTAAGACGCAGGCTATGATCGTCACGGCACGAAGCCGACGTCATCCACCGAACCTTCAGCTCATGGGGACCGAGGTCGGGTGGACCAGGACCGCCAAGTACTTGGGGGTCACACTCGACAGTCGGCTCACCATGGGCCCGCACGTCTGCGACACCGTCGCGCGCACCGTCAGAAACCTAAAGGTAAGCAGAAACCTTTTGCGCCCGGTGTTCTCGTCACGCCTCTCCACGCGAGTCAAGCTGGGGATCTACAAGACATACGTGCGGCCGCAGCTAACTTACGCTGCCCCGGCTTGGCTCGCCCTCACGGCCGAGACGCACAGGAAGAAGCTCCGGACGCAGCAGAACATCACGCTGCGTCAAATCGTCAAAGCTCCCCGGTACGTGAGGAACTCAGTAATTAACAGGGACCTGCGTGTCGAGAGCATCGATGACTTCGTCGTCCGCCTGGCGAAGGGGATGTTCTCGCGTGCCAGCACCTCCGAGCTCCACCATATCAAAGAAATTGCGCCCTGGCACGCGAGGCCTCCCGATAAGAAGAGGTTCCCGCGCGACCTCATAGCAGACGTCGCACCACCGGATCTGACACCCGGGTAGGTCACAAACACAAATACACGTGACCTACTCAGACAAAAATAGACACTATACATTCGCAACACGACACCGCCGTGCGCATTTGCGGACTGTATATATACAGGCGCTATGCACGCGACGAACACACATGCACTACTCCACAGGCAGGCACACACTCAGAATACCACACGAGCGGGGAACACACACCTACAAACCGCTCGTAACACACACTACCCCCCGTACCCTCGCAGCCGACTGTACATAGCTGGTTGTGCTGTTAGGGGGTCGGGGTAATCACCCACTGTAGCAGAGCGCCAACAAAAGCCGACGCCCGGTCGCTGATCGACTCTTGCTGGGCCTTCACGGGGGCAACCCGTGATCCAACCTGGTAGGGGTTTGATCGCACGGGCGTCGTGAAACACTTCGGGCGCTCCTACAGTCACACACAGCAAAGCACACCGTCCACCGCCGGAGGGAAGGCACACCCTCGCGGCGTCGACTTAGGTGTGCGAAGACAGATGAACAGCACCCCTAGGGTGCAACCCCAAGGACGGGCCTCCATTTTTGGAGGCCGAGAGACCGACTCCACGGTCACGGGGCCATTAAGGAGCCCCCAAACCGTCTCCTCGCGCCCCCCAACTCGGGGTCGCAGAGAGGTCCACGAAGTGCGAAGTGCGCAGAGTCAGTCTACACTCGACTAACGATACGAAAACAGCGATAGTTAAGAAGCGATCTTTGAGAATACCTACTGCGCCAACTGTAACGAGAACTGTGAGTACTACGTGGAGTAACGCCTGTACTGTTATTGTGTGTTTACGACACGGACTTCGTGGACATAAGAGAAGACTTCGGTGCGACATCAGCTACGTTCTACTTGTCATTGCCTACAATCGACTGTACCCTCGTTGCTAATAAACTTCGTAACCCTTAACCGGCGTTTAAGTACCCCTAGCCCGTAACAATATGTTGCTTGGAACTTCATCGTCCCACCCTATACCTGACAACCATAGCTTTTGTATAATAATTTTTGCAACTATCACACTTGGTGCAACCCATCCAAGTGGATCAAACAAACGTGATATGTCTGATATGATTAGTCTTTTCGTTACAGGTTCCCTCACCGGCGGAAGTGTCACGGTGTAACGAAAAGCATCCGTGGATCGATGTAACGTAAGTCCCAATAATTTCATAACATTATCCATTTTAATTTTTCTTCCTTCTTCATTATTTTCTTTATTCATGTTTTTCATTCTTGACAATAATTCTTCACTGTTGCTTGACCACTTTTGTAAAGAAAATCCTCCTTGTTCAAGTAACCGGTTCATTTCATCATATAACTGAGAACCTTCTTCAACTGTTTCGACACCAGTAAGCAGGTCGTCCATATAAAAATCCTCTTTTACTCTTCTTGCAGCTATAGGATATTTATCTTTCTCATCGGCAGCCACCTTCTGAAGTACCTTAACTGCCAGATATGGGGCACATGCTGTGCCAAATGTAACCCTTAGCAAACGATATTCAGTTATTTGATGATCAGAACTTTCTTTCCACAATATTCTCTGAAAGTCAACGTCCCTTTCATCAACTTTGATCTGACGGTACATCTTAACGATGTCCGCAGATAAACAAATTGGATATAATCTCCATTTCATCAAAATGTGCCTTAAGGTTGGCTGTAAAGATGGGCCTATCATTAAAAGGTCATTTAATGAAATGTCGTTTTCCCCCTTACAAGATGCATCAAATACTATCCTCACTTGCGTAGTATCTTTATCCTCCCTAATAACTGCAAAATGAGGTAAGTAGATTCCTTGAGACTTCTTTGCTTCAGGAACCTTCTCCATGTGCTCCAGTAGCACGTATTCATCCACTACTGCTAGATACTTAGCTTTCAATTGTTCATTTTTATTTAGTTTTGTAATTAGTGAAGTAAGCCTTGTTTCCGCAATTTTCTTTGAAGAACCTATTTTTGATACTGGATCTGTAGTTTTAAATGGCAATCGTACAATATATCTTCCGTCTTTATCTCTTCTAGTTGTTTCCTCAAAATAGCGTTCGCAAAGTTTTTCTTCTTCGTTTAACATTTGTGATTTGTTTACGGGCTCTTCCTCTAATTCCCAAAACTTTTTTAAAATGTTATTTTCCTCCACATAAGAATGCAGAGCGACTACGTTTACCTGATTTACATGTGACTTTTCAACCATACCTGACAGAATCCACCCCAATGAAGTAGCTTGCGCTACTACACTTCCCTGAGGCCCTTTCTTTACTCCTTGTTGAATTACTTGCCCATAGACCTCGGCACCAAGCAACATGTCTATCTTGTTTGGTGATTGATACTGCGGATCTGCTAATGGTAAGTCACATACCCAATCTAAAGAGACTACTTTATGAGAAGGCAAACGCGTGGTTATTGTTTTCAGTACATAAGCAGCTACTGATATCTGGACGCCTGGATCATGTATAGAGGTAAGTGTTATTTCTACCATGCACTTTGACAAAATAGTAGTACTACCTTCTAGCCCTGAAATGTGTCCCCTTACTGGTCTCCTTTTGAGTCCCAAATACTGGACTGTTGCTTCTGTCACAAAGGATGCTTGGGACCCTTGATCGAGCAACGCCCTAATGGTATAGCACATACCATTCCTAGCTGTAGCATTAACCAGTGCCGTAGCTAACAACACTTGGTTATGCTTTTTTATTGCATTTGACGAGAAGAATGTAGCCACTGTGTTAGAATCGGCCGATCCAGATGGTATAGACTTTGACTCAGAAGATGTTTCTACTTCATCGCACCGAGGTAAGTTATTATTTGTAGTATGATTTGAACTGCCTTTATTATTCTCGTGACTACTGGAATGCAGCAACGAATGATGTTTACGTTTGCAAACGCGACATACAGCTGTACTCAAACACTGCTTGGCCGAATGGTTATTCCCCAAACAATTAAAACATAAACTATTTTGACATACAAATTCCCATCTAGCATTTACATCATTTTTAACAAACTGTTTACAATTTATAATTTTATGGTTTTCTTTACAGAATCTACATTGCATAGTGGAGCTATGAAATACTTTAGGCCTCTCTGTGTATTTTCCCTTACCCGGGTTGGATCCCGTATCTAGAAATTCTAGAGCGCGGTAGCGACTGGTTATAAAGTCCTTAAATTGGTCTAAGGTTGGGAAAGTATCAGTAGATGTATCGCTTGTAATCTTTATCTCCCACTGTTTTCGAGATTCTGGATCCAACTTCAAAGATATTACATGAATAACCAACATATCCCAAGTACTGACATCAAGGCCAAGATTGGCTAATGAATGCAAACAATCAATGGTGCTATCAATCAATTCTTTAAGACCTACAGCAGATTCACTATTTAAATTCTTAAGACTGAGAAACCTTTTCAAGATGAAATGTGATAAATATCTCTTATTATTATAGCGCTCGTTTAATAGTTGCCAACAGCGTTCATAGTTTGTGTCCGATATAGGTATTTGTCTTAATAACTGTTCCGCTTCTCCCGATAAATAACCCTTCAAATATTGCATGCGTTGTACGTTATCTAAAGACCGATTGTTATGAATAAGCGACACATATAAATCTCGAAAGGTAACCCACTCCGTATATTTTCCGGAAAAAACTGGAATAACAATTTTAGGTAATTTAACTTGACACTGTTTATAAAGGTTTACATCTTTAGGTTTCTCTTGATTTTCCTCTTTAACATCTAATGATCTCAAAATAGTTTCCAGTTCTATTTTACACTGAATGTAGGTTTCTTCAGCTACATCATAAATCCCTTTTGTAACATATGAACTTTCGTTTAACTTATCTGGGTCATATTTTTCGTATAATTTACTATGACTATCTGTTAACTGATCAAACAATTTCTCCAAGTTTTCTAATCTAACTTTAACATAGGGCCGTGTTATTCTGTCCAACGGCGATTTTTTAAAGTTAATATATGCTTTATTAATCCTATTACAAATGTCTTCTAATTTATTAATTAATGACTCCATTATTTATAAAGTTATCCTAATTTATTTTTCTAACAAATTACTAAAATTAATTTAAAACACTAAAGCTGTTGTTAAGAAACATATATTCAACTATGACAATATAAACTGGGTACTAAAGTTTAACTTATGCGAAAAGTTAACTAATTGAAGGTAGGTAACAAATATTTAACGTAAACATGTACAAGTTGCAAACAATAATGCTTCTTGTAATTTTATAATTTTGGGCATAGGTTCCCCGTACTAACCAAATTTGCTTAAAATTAGGCTATGTCTAAAACACTTTAACTATAACTTTAAAGTTCAAAATATTTTTCTAAGTTCAAATCTTGTTTAAAGTTCCAAATTAATTGTTTCCAAATTAAGTTACTGTTGCACTATAATAATTAAAAATGTCACTCACAGTTGTTTCTTCGTTGGTACCACCTGATTAGATGATGACGTAGCGTCTGCACGTCCCACAATTTTCAGCTGGATTCCCCTAGTTACTGATCCCTGACGTTGACTTCTCCCGGCACCGTCTGCAGACGCGCGTTACTTGCGCTGACTGCTGCTTCCTGACGAGTATGCTGCTTCAGCTGTCTGCTGTTCTCTCCACAGCACTGGCACTGCTTCTAACACTCTTGGCCAGTTTGCGCAAGCGATCCACTTGCCCAGCCAATCTTCTCAAAAACACCTCCGGTCAATTTGATCCGGCTCGGAAGGACCATATGAACAACCCGTTCACTAAACACTGAGACTGCTGCAGCAACTACCGTCGTAACTAGCGTGATGTTATTGTGTTGACTTCAATAAAACAATGAGATTACTTTAAACGTTGTATATTGAGACTACTTTTGCTTGACACATTCGTGACCCTAGTTAAACATCGAAAAATCTTGACACCGCGATGCAGGATTTAACACGAATGTTCCAACGCCATCTATTGGCGCTTTTGTGAACTAATAATTCAAACACCAAGTCACACATTTGTAAAAAGACCAAAAAACAGAAGGACCATCTCTTTCCACTTCTACACGATTTATGCTTAACATTTTTTATCCTTGTGTTACTGCAGTGTGACTTTAACGGGGATCCCTCATTTTTCTGTTGGCATATCTACTGTTCCATTTGATAAAAACTTTGTAATAAATTACGTGATATTCTTAACTTAGAAATACCTGTTTACTTTTCCGTGATTTTGTTTCTAGGAAGCTTCTGCATTTAGTTTTGATACCAATTAGCACGCAAAAGACAGCTTGCTAGACGCTCAGAGTTCGGCAGCATCGTTACATCATATAATATCATATGTCTGAATTTATTTCAATGAAACCAATTACAAGCACTAAACTTTTGAATCTGTAAAGAGTCGGTCATTCAGAAGGATAAAGCTAATGGTCCGTGCCAAACCGTAGTAGATTTCTATTGAGAATAAGTGGATAGAAACTCTACCGACGCTCTTTAAAATGGTTACAGCATTAATGTTGGCTTGCTACATTATATTTCAGAACGTTTTAGAAAGAAATGTATATTAAAAGAGTTTGTAATAGTATTAATAGCCTAAAATGTTTCCATTCCTGGAACACAGCCCTTGTCTCTTTGAAAGGGAGTGAGGTACATCACGCGGACCTAGTTTAGACTGATAGACGTCACATGTGAAAATCCAATTGTGCACTTTTTAATAGAATTTAATGCACTTAGTACTTGTGAAAACGGACTTTATAACGCGAAGGTTTTTGCAACTGCTTCCGCCACAATTCAAGCGTTTCTGAACGAAACATCTCTCATTCCCAGCTGGCCAATGATTGGAAGCTTCTAGAACATTTCAAAAGCTTCCACACGCTTCTAGAACATTTCAGGAGCTTCCACATGCTTCTATAACATTCTAGAAGCTTCCTTCAAAGATATATAATGCGTGCCCCTCTTTTTGAGAAGAGTCGCATTACGCCTGTCAACGGGGCTGAGCACCACAAACGTGTTAAATTTCTCTTGCCTTTATCTTCGCCCAAAACCTTGATTATTGTATAACGTGCATCATTGAAATAACGTTAAAACTTTAGTTTAGTCACAAAATCTTTTAACCAAAATCCACACCTTTCCTGTACCTTTGCCCCACATTGTACGCATCACTAAAAAAAATCGATAAATACTTCGTTCGGAAAAATCGGTCCATTAGTTTAGACACTAGGAGGGCACGTAAAAATATAGGTGACTACACGTCTTACGTTGAGTCAATCTAAAAATATATGCTTCCTTTTTATTCTTGGCAATTGTTTGGTCTTATGTTACATCATCGTCATCGTCACTATCATCAATTCAGCCAAAAGACGTCCACTGCTGGACATAGGCCTCCCCCAAAGAACTCCACGACGACCGGTCCTACGCCTCCCGCATCCAGCAGTTTCTCGCGACCTTCACCAGGTCGTCGGTCCACCTTGTCGGGGGCCTACTCACGCTGCGTCTTCCGGTGCGTGGTAGCCGATATGTGATTTTTGTAGATTTTATTATATTGTGTGCATAACACAGGGTCATCATCGTCATTTCCCTAACCTATTCCCATATATTTTGGGGTCAGCTTCAGCTGAATACCGGTTTTTTACATGGAGCGCCTGTCTATCTGACCTCCACAATCCAGTTACTGAGGATTACTGTACCCCTTTGGTAGAACTGGTGGTTAGACTTTTGGACTTGTGACGGCCCGTAACGCCTGTCAATGTTTGTGACAGTTTGGACCAACTACTTATTTTGCGAGGTATGAAGGAATCTCGGTAAGAAGAAATAAATAGCCGCCACCCATATAGATGGGTTTTATATCATAATTATTATTATTTAATCACAAATGCCGCAGGGCTGACAACCGTTGGGGTAAACGAGTCCTCGAGTGGAGACCGCATGTCGGTAAACGTAGCGTAGGACGCCCTTGGACGAGATGGAGCGACGACATCAAAAAATGTGGCAGGTAGTGGCTGGCGGAGAACTGCTCAGGATCGAGCTAGTTGGCGTGCCATGGCAGAGGCCTATGTCCAGCAGGGGACGAGTCTTTACTCGTCCACTGCTACACATAGGCAAAATAATCATCATCATTAGCCTCTTCACCAGGTCATCGGTCCACCTTGTTGGGGGCCTCGCTACGCTGCGTCTTCCAGTACGTGGCCGCCACTCCAGAACCTTACTGCCCCATCGGCCATCGGTTCTACGAGCAATGTGCCCTGCCCACTGCCACTTAAGTTTAGCGACTCGCAGAGCTATGTCGGTGACTTTGGTTCTTCTGCGGATCTCCTCATTTCTGATTCGATCACGGAGAGAAACTCCTAGCATAGCTCTTTCCATTGCCCTTTGTGTGACTCTGAGCCTTCGTATGAGGCCTGGTGAAGGTCGGGAAGCCGATGGACGCGAGCAACACAAGACCGGTCAGCGTGGAAAGCCTTGGGGGAGGCCTTTGTCCAGCAGTGGACATCTATAGGCTGAAGAAGAAGAAGAAGAAGATTAGCCTCTGCCGATGATGATGATTATTTAGCCACATATTATTTGTACGGAGGACAGCAGGTCAAGCTACCCGAAACTGTCAAATAATCTTAATCAACCTTGAGCCTTAAAGCTAAAGGGCAATGGAAAGAGCTATGCTCGGAGTTTCTCTGCGTGATCGAAACAGAAATGAGGAGATCCGCAGAAGAACCAAAGTCACCGACATAGCTCTGCGAGTCGCTAAACTTAAGTGGCAGTGGGCAGGGCACATTGCTCGTAGAACCGATGGCCGATGGGGCAGTAAGGTTCTGGAGTGGCGGCCACGTACTGGAAGACGCAGCGTAGCGAGGCCTCCAACAAGGTGGACCGATGACCTGGTGAAGGTCGCGGGAAGCCGATGGATGCGGGCAGCTCAAGACCGGTCATCATGGAAAGCCTTGGGGGAGGTTATTTAAAGGAGATAGTTTTAATGTTCCTTTCTAACATCATTAACAACATCTTTTGTTTTATGTATTTTGTTCAAACACCAGACTCTCATACAAGAAAGCTAATAGAAGTATTTTAAATTTACATTTTCTCTTACGATTTCTATGCGAAGGAAAAGAAACCGCGCTGTGTCTATTACAAAAGGCAGCAGGGGAGAAAGATAGACAAAAATGGATTCATTAAGGTAGAGAAGAAGAAACAAAAGCCTCCTTGTCGTAATCAGTGCGGAATTGCTCTGACAGTATCCAACATGCTGCTGCGTGCACTCCACGAAGATTGAGGAGGTCATGGAGTATCTGCGCGTCAAGATCAACTGGACTTGGAGAATCGAGAGGTTGGAACCGCGTCACAAAACGAATTTCAGTCGTTTGTGGTGTGCGTTCCGATACATCATCTTGAGAAGTTCCTCAAGGAAGAGTTCTTTCTGGCCGAAGGGTGTTGTGTACCGCCAGTTTCGTGGCCAGCTACGTGACATCAGTCAGCGAAACACCGACACTTCGTGTGCATTAGGTGTAGTTAATTATGTTATATGTATTTTAAGTTTTTGTGTTAATATAGTAATGTATATGTTGTAATATAGTAATTTGTATGTAATCAAGGCTTAAAAGCCTTGATGCACAAACATTGAAAAACTAGTGTTTTTAAATGTTCGTTGCCGCAAAAAAATAACTCCGCTCCAAATATAATTGGTTCTAAATTACAACCTCAAATCAAATGGCTAATTGGTTATAACACTGGCAAATTAATTTTGAGGTTTCTGTTCCAATTGACAATTAAATTAAATATCATTATCAATTAAATTAATGTGAAACTCAAATCGTTTTCCCATTTATTTGAACGATTTTGAGGCACTCACTGGTACAGTTCGTGAATTGTTAAAATAATTTAACCCTTAACGCATAACATCACGCATATTCGACAGCCTTCGTGGCGTAGCGGTAGCGAACGCGGCCGTTGCGCAAGAAGGCGCGGGTTCGATCCCCGCAAAGTGCAAAAATTTGTATGCATGAATATGAATATTTGCACTGGTTTGGTCGTGCCTTGAAAAGCACGTTAAGCCGTTGATCTAGTGGCAGTTGTTACGGGTTGTTGGAGCCCTCAAAAGTGTAACAATTGGTTTAACTGTAATGTTTAGATATCGCCTTCGGGTTGTGGTGGTCAAACGACAGTCGCTTCACGGAAAATATCGAAGTTTAGCCAAAATCAGCAGTTAGACTGAAGCGGACCCCAGACTCTAAAGCTGAAAAAGCTACGGATGCGACTGGGATTAACGCTGAGATGATGATGATGGCATAACATCACGCGTATATTTCGCAGATGTTAGACAGGGGTCTATATGTATACCTAGTACACTCGCATTTCGCTGGCTCTGCTCAAGTAAGTAGTCATAAGAGGCAAATCTATTGCCAACAACGGCCACTTTTATTGCATAAAATACTACTATTATTATCAATTGGAATCATTTTGAAGCATAAATTGTAATCCATTGCTCTATATGCTGCAAAAATGTGTAAGTTCAACAACGTAAATAACGCAATGAATACTGTTGAAATGTCAAAATGAGCAGCGGTGGCCCCGTGGTATCGGCAGCGACTTACAAGTTGTAGGTCGTAGGTTCGAACCCCAAGCAGCAGAGCTGTGTAAATTACTTTTTTACCACTGCTCTCAAAGATCTCAGGAACTGCTGGTCCGATTTGAAAAATTCTTTTTGCGTTGGATATCGCATCATTCCAGGAAGACTTAAGGCTAAATAACACCCAATAGAAGCGGTGAACATAAAAACACACATCGAAACCTACACGGGTGAAACCGAGGGGCGCATCTAGCAGTGAATAAAATCAATGGGCTTTGAAATAAAACCACTTTAAATTCAAGTGCTTATTTTTTAAATTATTGGGTGGTGTGAATAGGGAATTCTGAGAATGTGGTTTTGTTTCTTTTAAAAAATATAGTAATATTTCTGTTAAGTAAAATAATCTTTTTTATGGTTCAAGTGGTTTTCCTTCAATGATCATTGATTTTTTCTATCCTGTGAAAGGGTCACAGACAGCAGACGACGTTCGGCGGTTTCTACCTACCCCCATGGGGAGAAGGCATGGCTTTACGTATACGCGTATTTATATTATAATTTTAATCCACATTTGGCAAAGATCAACCTTTAAAACCCGAGCCATTAAAAAAGATGGCGATTATTAAAAGCATATCATCATCGACCTAAATGCGTTTGCCAAGGATAAAATTACACGTCCAGAGTAAAATTTTATTACCTCAATATACGTAGTGTTAAAATTCTGTATCCCGACTAAAGGACGTGTATTTCATTTGGCTAGAAGCCATTTAAAAAATAAAAAGAAGAACTTCGTCTCGAAATTCAAAAACTTGAACAGTCATTAAGGCCTTATTTATTAATCCATACTAATATTATAAGTGCGAAAGTATCTCTGTCTGTCTGTCTGTCTGTCCGGCTTTCACGCCAAAACTACTTAACCGATTGTAATGAAAGAGCCTGAGATAGGACATAGGCTATAAAACATCCCTCTATGACCAATAGGAGCAGAGCAGTAACAAAAAATGTTGCGGAAACCTGAGCAAACGCGGATATACTACATATTGCTCCCATTATTTTAACAGGCGCTTATTTTATATCAACTGAGCTCTTTCGGCTAGAAGGTTACGCGGGTGAAACCGCGGGGCACAGCTAGTACAAATAATATTAGAAATTCGGCGAGGTAATTGCGTTACTCAATGACTGTACCAATGGCTTCCATTTTGACGTTTGACTTTAGAATTTTGATATTCTATTTCATTTGAATTATTTGACAGTTAACTAACATTATTCACTTTTTCAACATAATATAATCAGCCTATAATTTTCCCACTCCTGGGACTGAGGCCTCCTCTCGGTGAGAGGATGTGGGCCATAATCTACCACGCACGTCCAGTGCGAGTTGGTGGATGTCACATATCTTCGAAATTTTGCCCCTAGGACATGCTGGTTTCCTCACGATGTTTTTCTTCACCGTTTTGAGAGCAGTGTTGATGAAATAATTCACTCGAAGTAAAGTCTGACGGGGTTCGGACGTACAACTCGAAAGTCACGGCTGATAGAACTAGGCCACCGCTGCTCTCCAATGCTGTTCTCTTGACCTTTATGATGCAATAGATTCAAAATATCATTCAACTTGATTTAAATTGTGATCGACAGTGCCTTATAGAGTAACGTTACGTAACGTAACGTAACGTTATTTTTTTATATACGAAACCAGAATATAGTTTGTTCAGAATAAGCAACTGAATCGATGCCAATCATTTTTACACCATGTTATATTTTTCCCAAATACATTTAGAAATTGTTACAGTGTGGTTACCCAGCGCTCAACGCAGTTCACGGTAGATCATAGTACTAGGCGCAAGCGCAAACTGAGACAGCATTTATCACCGCGGACATGTTTTTCATCTTTTCTAGGGCCCTAATCTGCTATTTTTATGAATCAGTCATTTCAAAACGATTACATTGTCATTTCATTCTCGTTGTGCTAAAAGTTCGTATTCTGCTAAACTCATAATGATCGATCAATATGATCATAATGACGTAATATTGATAGTAAAACACGAAACTTGTGAAAACCGATCATTATCAGATAACTGATCGACTATTCTGACACTGTTGTAATAGCAGTCTAGGGCCCCTGATCTTTCTCTAGCAGTCTAGGGCGACTGATCTTTCTCCTGCTTTAAATAAAAACATAGATGACATCAATTTGACACGGGACCGCGTCCTCAAATGGCAGCCGGCTATTAATATGGGCTTATGATCCCTCGATATTCGGGACCCAAAAGGTTTGGCGTGGAAAATGGAAATAGGCTTTACTGTTATTACATGGGATTAAAATATCGTATTTAAATATTGAAAATGAAAATGTAAAAGAACTTGAAACTGTGATAATATTTAGGAAACTTAAGTATACAATATGTATAGAAAACCTTGTCCAACCCATAAAAATAATAAAGGTTAGAGTTAAACACATGACCAAATAGAATAATATAATAATTAATAATAATTTTACGTAATTTCATCATAGTGACAATACTAATGAATTTTGAAATAATCTTTTTTTTTCGCAAATTAATTCCAACTTCCCCGAAATTTGGTCATTTTAAAAAAGTGACAACATGTGTATTATTATAAGAGATGTGACCACGTGCCGCGTGCCCTGCCCCCTGTCACCCGCGGAAGGGTTGCGAAATAATATTTATTTCTTTTAGGGTTTTTTTTTTTAAGTTTGGCCTGGCTTTTTATCCTTCACATATCGGACAGTGTTTTCTTTACATATTGTATATACTATAGGTACTACATAGATTTATAATTATATGATTATTATGATTATAGGTAGTTCTCTAACAGTAGACAAATGCAACACGTGACTTAGTTAACCGTTTTTCATCGGCTGCCGGCAGAAGTTACCACCCACCAGACAAAGTATTGCCGCCAAGCAATTCGTCCTGTTCCGGCATGTTTGGTGAAGCCGTACGGAGGACGGGTCTGAGCGGTTGTGTTGCGATGTACGTGCCGGGTACGACACGCCAAATGTTGTTGTGTCGGGAGTTTGGTCGTGGACGGTCTCCAAATCAATCTCCCTCTGGCGCAGCATCATTGGTCATGTTGTTTAACATTGCATCACCTCGCTCAACTGCCGTCTTCCTTCCTATTCACTCAGTTTTATTTAAGTGAATAGTCTTTTAATAAACTAGGGCGCTTTACCATCAACGATGGTATCACTACTTACCATCATGAGGGATTGCGGTCAAGCACTAGTTTGAAAAATATATTAAAAAATAAACCGACTAATAATAGTAGTTCTACTCAGTTGTTATGCCTTAAAAAGCGTACAGTTATAACAGAACTAGCGGCCGCCAGCGAATTCGTTCGCGTGGAGTCAGTTATGCTCCGGTCCTATTGGTCGCCGCGTGATGTTACAAAGCCTTCCTGGATTAATGGGCTATCCAACGCAAAAATAATTTTTCAATTCGGAAAAGCAGTTCCTGAGACTAGCGCGTTCAAACAAACAAACTCTTCAGCTTTATATATTAGTATAGATAACTTTAAAGTTATGTGAATATTGTGTGACTTAATAAATTTGGTTTTTAAGCAGTCCTGTTATGTCACAGTTGTACTTCTCAATTTACCTAATTAATAACGTTGCTATATTGTGACGTGACATGAAAACTGAACTGACTAGTCACGTGGTTCGCTTGTTTACCGTTTGTTAATAACTTAAACCGATGAAGCATAGTGAAACACGTCGACAGAGGCAACACGAAACGGAACTCGAAACGGTCTAAACGGTCTCCAAAGCCTGGAGCACAGGCGTAGAGTAGCCAGCCTTTCGGTGTTCTATAGGATGCATTCTGGTGAGTGTGCAAGGGAATTGCATGATTTAATTCCCCCATCTCTGTTCCACCATTGGACGACCCGTCGTACGGCGAGTTACCTTACGTTGCTGACGCCACTGCGATCCGGACGAAGCGTTTCGCTTCCTCTTTTATACCGCGCACATCGAGGGACTGGAACAATTTGCCAGCGACGGTGTTTCCGTCACACTACAATTTGAGTGTCTTCCAGGCTAGAGTGAATAGGCTCTTAATAAACTAGCGCGCTTTACCATCAACGATCGCATCACTGCTTACCATCAGGCAGGATCGCGGTCAAGCGCTAGTTTACAACTTATAAAAAAAAAAAAACAACACGAGTCAATCGTGTGTACCAACACTAACATTCATCACTTTAAAGTGGGCAGTTGAATGTATTACATACATACCTGTCATAAACCCAAACTCTATCTCTAATATATAAAATTCTCGTGTCGCTGTGTTCGTGGTTAAACTCCTCCGAAACGGATTTCCCGATTATCATGAAATTTTGTGTGCATATTGGGTAGGTCTGAGAATCGGACAACATCTTTTTCTTATCCCCCTAAATGTTAAGGGTAATCCACCCGTATTTTTTTTTTAAATATAGATCTATGTCGCCCTTTACAGCACATGATTTGAATAAATAGTTTCGAAGATATTACAAATTAAAAAATTGTGGGGCGTCGCATTTGCGGCGGTACCAGCTGGTTGGGCGGCGGGCCGCTATATTTTTTTATACAACGTTAACAGTTTTTTTATAATTTTCAATTTAATAATTGTAATGACAGCCTCCGTGGCGTAGCGGTAGCGGACGCGGCTGCTGCGCAAGGTGGCGCGGGTTCGATCCCCGCACAGTGCAAGTATTTGTATGCATGAATATGAATATTTGCACTGGTCTGGTTGTGCCTCGGAAAGCACGTTAAGCCGTTGGTCCCGGTTGCCATACGAACATCTAGTGGCAGTCTTTACGGGTTGTTCGAGCCCTCAAAAGTCCAACAATTGGTCTAACTGCAATGCTTCGATATCGCCTTCGGGTTGTGGAGGTCAGTCGGCAGGCGCTTCACGGAAAATGTCGAAGTTTAGCCATATCAGCAGTTAGACTGGTAAAGCGGACCCCAGACTCCAAAGCTGGAAAAAGCTTCGGATGCGACTGGGATTAACGCTGTGATGATGATGATGAACAGTTTTTTTGTAATGTATTTAGTATCAGCATTGCACGCGTGCGAAGCCGGGCGGGTAACTAGTAATATTATAATATGAACAGGCCAAAAATACAAATTAAAATGTGTTAGTAAGGTATCCTTACTATAAATCGGAAAATGAGTTTGTTTGTTTGTTCCGCTTTCACGCCGTAACTACTACACCGATTGCTTTGAAATTTTACAGACGTAAAGTTAGAAGTCCGGATTGAATAATGGGGTTCTTATATCCCTGAAAAATTTGATGTTCCCGAGGGCAAATAAAAATATTGTTAGCTTCATACCAGTTCGGTGATTGATGGCGCTGTGTGTGATTTAAAACAAGGTCATAGATATATTGCAAACGAATATGCACATGTAAACTTAGAAGCTAAATGATACAATAATTATTCCCCGAAAATTCAGAATTTGAAAAGCGTGATATAATCGAATTCTAAAGGTTCGAAGCCGCGGGCGGAAGGCTAGTTCATTATAAACTAGCTCGAGACTTCGCTAGCGCACAGTTTCTTATTTTAAAATAAAATATTATGTCATAATATGAAACTCGACAGTAACTTCCCTTTAGTGAAAGAATTTTGAAAATAAAATAAGTCTGTTCTGAAAATTGCTCCCAATATACAACTTAAAACCTCTTTACACTATAAAATGTTACAGGAAAGATTAAAAGGCATAAATCTTACGTCACATTTAATATTTCCACGACATTCGAAATTTAAAAATTCCTTAAATGGTTTGGCCATTTGTGACGTATGGATATATTTTCACAACGGTGTCACCGCTGTATGGATCGCTCTGAGGACACGGTGGAGCATACGGTGGAGGTCTGCCAGGCTTGAGTAGAGCATCGCCGTGTTCTCGTGGCGGTCCGTTACCCTGATCCAGGCCATGGTACGGAGTGAGAATGGACGGCAGGCCGTCACCTCCTTCTGCGAAGCAGTGATGTTGGCAAAGGAGGAGGCGGAGCGCTTAAGGAAGCGGGAATCCCAACGCCCTCACGCTTCAACCCGCCACAGGAGACTCCCTGGTCAGGAGACAACATCAAATTCCCGGCCACCGTAGGCGCGGGCTTGCGGGCGACTAGCAGTAGGCAGCTCGCCGCTCAGTAAGGACCGGGCCCGGGTCGACAGCGCGTTGGGTTTCACGCGCGCCTCAAAGAGATTTTATAACACCCTGACGGGGTCCTCGAAGACCGATGCCTCCTGGGCCATGGTTGCGGCCCGGTTAAAAAAGAAACCGTAGTCCTGGCGCACAGGCAAGTGAAGGAACACGGGTAGGTTTTAGTCAGTAAAATACACGCCCTTCCAATCCGCCTAGAGCGCGAGAGGTCATTTGATGATTTAAAAGAATCATTCTAATTTTTCGGGCACGGAAAAAAATTGAGCTATTTAATCTTTTACTTGGAAAATACTAAAAAATTTGTCCGTGGTTCGTTGGAAAAAATGTAAACCACGATATTTATGAAAACTGAATATAGAAAGACATTTTAAATTAAATATGTAAGGATTGTGAGTAAACATTTAGGAAGGTAAAATAAAAAACGTACATACCTAAGTAATATTCGAAGAATTTTTGTACTTTTTTTTTAGCAATAGTAAAACGTTCGTTAAAGATTTTCATTCAAGGAAACTTTATACTATTCACTTACTCCTAAAAACCTTTCCTCGATAAGCCAGTCAAGTCCAAATGGCTCTTAAAAGGTATCCTTTTATTGTTTTGGGTCTAGAATAGGAAAAAACAACTGCCTTATTCAAGCTCAGTTTTCTTGTACGATGCAAAAAAGGACAAATTACAAGCATTAAACGAATTGTAAAAACATGTCAGCCAACATTCGGATGCTAAAAAGAAAAGAAAAAAATATATATAAATTGCTTTTGTAACTCAAATTTCGTAAATAAGCTTTTTAAAATTCAAAAAAGGAACATCCACACGATGTCGACGTTATACCGCATTGCGTACGAAGCCACCGTTTGCTTGGAAAACCCGCCAAAATATATTATTCGTTATCTATCCCTCGGGTGCGGTCCATTTACTCTCGTGAACATGAAACACTATTGGTCCGCATACTATTATATTTAACACGTGGACCTTTCCTCTGATTCATAATTAGAACTATTGTAGTGCTATAAACCACCACAGATTTATAATGGCCCTAGATATGAAAAGTAATTTGCTTATTAAAATTATCCGAGGTAAGTCCCCGATTTTTTAATACATATATTTTACAAAGATAAGTATATTTTCGTGTAATTATGACCTGCTTTAATTAGTGGTAATAGCGATAAATTCCAATAATGAAAATGAGTTTTTAGTACAGTGAGTTTATTAATAACTAAATTATCTATAATAAAATCAAGACCTAGAAATGAATGCTGAATATTAGTTGCAAGGGTTCGTACGTTAATTGAGACAGCAAGGTTAATAGTCTAGATAAATTTGTTCATAAATCTGAATCTCAATTAGTAAGGGTGCTCAAACATTCACAAGATAAGGCTTATTGACCTGACATTAAGAGCAAAAACGATTAATAATCAAGAATCAACGGGTTTGGGGGTAACCATAATTGGGTAAAGTTCTCGTCTGCTAACCCTAATTCTATCATCTAACTGCTGTGCAGTATCTGATTGTCATCATAGAAAGAACGAGCATAATCAAGTTCAATACCAAGGCGTAAACGTGCAATCACGAAGTCTTCCTTAAAAATGACTCCGCATGACATTACAGCAGCCAAATCCAGCTCCAAACGACACTACGACCGATATACCGTACTAAAGCAATAAAGAAACAAACATGAGAACGATATGGTGCTTCGAGCCGGATAGTTTTTCAGCAAATACTTCATCCTTCACTGAATCTAACGGAGGCAACCTTCCGTAAAGTCAGTGGCTAAATCTAGTGTCACATATCTAAAAAAATATCTCCAACCAAATCCAATCTGTCGTTAAGGGACGCGACAGACTTGTTTGAGTCGATATTTGTCGAACAACACATTTTTTGAATATTGCGATTCGACAGTACCTATTTGTTGAACAAATACTGAACCTGAAGCAATTTCTACATAATATATTCGGCGATTATTTGACTCGTATAAGCAAACTCCGTTTGACAACTACCCTCGCTAAATCATGTTCGAGTCAGGTCTACAAATTCTTTCCGAACCTTATTTCTTTGAATCTTTTTTTTTTTTATTATAAGACGATGCCATTTTTGTCGCCTGAAAGCAGCAAAGCATTTTTTATTGTTCATCATCATCTCAGCGTTAATCCCAATCACATCCGAAGCTTTTTCAGCTTTGGAGATTGGGGTCCGCTTTTACCAGTGTAACTGCTGATTTCGGCTAAACGTCGATATTTTCCATAAAGCGATTGCCGTCTGACCTCCACATCCTGAAGGCGATATCGAAGCATTGCAGTTAGGAGAATTGTTGGACTTTTGAAGGCTCCAACAACCTGTAACGACTGTCATAAGATGTTCGTATGGCAACCAGGACCAACGGCTCAACGTGCCTTCCGAGGCACGACTAGACCAGTGCAAATATTGATATTAATGCGTACAAATATTTAAACCTGCACCACCTTGCTTACATTTTTTATTGTTATATCTTGTTTTAATAACAGTAACCAGAATATTCGGATAAGCCAACCGGCTGTACCAAATCATGCTGATCCAAGATCCACACAAGTGAGTAGCACCCCTGACGATACTAAATCCTCGAATCAATCACTCCGTTCACGTACAAACTCAATACGTTTGACTCTTATTACGGCTCTCAATCATTTTCCAGCAGTATGGTACAGTGATAGATTGAGACCGCTGCATACATCAATTGGTACCAATCTGTCATTTGATGCAATAGATGCGGGGATGCAGAAGGGGATGAAACTTAGACGATTGATCAATTGAAGTCGATAAAGGAATTTTATGGTTTTATACTGAGGTTAGGGAATGAAAAATGGAAGCTTGAGAATAAAATTACAATTCTGAAACTAGCTCGAAATCCTTCTTCATTAATCTTTTTCTTCTTCTGAATCGATCGAACTATAGGTATATGTGGGATGTAAAGGTATTTTTTATAAAATTGTGTATTTATGGTAAAAATCATTTACACTTACTATCAACGGTCTAGGCTCGCTGTGTTCTACTTTTATGCTAAATAATTTTAACGCTTTTCCTATTTATTTGATTAGAAAACAGACATTTATTTAAATACAATGAGATAAGAACAAGAAATCTTTTGACAGTGCAAAATGCAAACACCCCACTGCATCTCGTTAATGTTATTATTCTGTTGCTGATTTCTTCGCCGACGTTTTGTGATGCTTGTTTTTTATCCTTATTGACGTGACATTTAATTATATTTTACCTTTTATTAATATAACTTTTTACATTAATTGCTTTTTGACCTTATTGTGACCGAATCGATTTTTTTTTGTGTTTGATTGTTGTGTTTTTTTTTTATCTGATTACTGATTATTGTTCTTCTCTGTAGCTTCAAATTGACATAATTTAAATTTTGCATGTCCCATCTGGGACAGAATGTATGGCTCCTAAGACGTGACCACATCAGTGAGGCTAACCCGCTTAGTTTGATCGAGCCGTATGCTAAGGAACGTTTTAAAGAAAATTCTCAGTCAATCAATCACGATTGGTCTTTTCGTCTATAAATTGCTAGAAGCGAAAAATGAAGCCAAAATTTGGTACTTCACTACGTACACCAAATTTTGGCTTCACTTCAAGTCACCCATGCTTCATACATTTTTTTTTTAAATAACTATATACCAGTATTTGACTGCAATTCCGCCTGATGGTTATCGGTTATGCAATCATTGATGGTCTTCTTCTTCTTCTTCAGCCTATAGACGTCCACTGCTGGACAAAGGCCTCCCCCAAGGCTCTCCACGCTGACCGATCTTGTGCTGCCCGCATCCATCGGCTTCCCGCGACCTTCACCAGGTCATCGGTCCACCTTGTTGGGGGCCTCCCTACGCTGCGTCTCCCAGTACGTGGCCGCCACTCCAGAACCTTACTGCCCCATCGGCCATCGGTCCTACGAGCAATGTGCCCTGCCCACTGCCACTTAAGTTTAGCGACTCGCAGAGCTATGTCGGTATTGATGGTAAAGAGCACTAATTTATTAAGCCTATCCACTTAAAATACTTAATGAATAGGAAGGAAGGCGGCAGGGACCATCGATGCCGTGCCAGAGGAAGTTTGATATGGAGACCCTCCAAGGTCAAACTCCCGACACAACAATATTTGGCGCATCTTACCCGGCACACATCACAACACAAGTGCTCAGATCCCTCAACCGTACGGTTTCACCAGACATCAGGAACACGACGAATCGCTTGACGGCAAGACTTTGTCTGGTGGGTGGTAACTTCTGCCGGTAGCCGATATTATGGCCTACTACCTACCACTACTGTTTTTATATATGAAGCGTGAGTGACTCCGTATTTTTTTATTAAAAGTTTTCAAAATTCATCCTCAAGATTTTAGATTTTATTTTAACGAGTAGCTGTATCTGCGACTTAAGACGGGTATATGTTGAATAACAAATTGGACTTAGTATTGGAATTAGTATTACATTGTAACATGAAAGTTTCATTAAAATTGGTCAAGACATTTTGGATATTAGCCAGCACAAACAGGCGATTTATTTTAATTGTCTTGAATACTTTCATACCTTTAGGCATCAGAACCAGACACTTTAATTGTATTCATTTGCACTGAGAAATGTATATGTGTAATTTACGAACAATTGAAACTGATATAAACCAAATCACAATATTCAAAATTAACCAGTCACACGTCATTATATAGATGGTAGATAATTTATACGTCGTTTCCAATTAAATATGGTACAGTTACACAACAATTGCTACATCCTTGTTTATTAATGCCCAGTTACGAAAATTTATTTCCAAATACTTTTAATATAATTTGATTTTATATTACATTAAACTTTTCCTCTAAACTCTATAATTAAGATATTCCATAAATAAAAAATATAAAAAACAATTTCCTCTCACCATAAATAATAAGACCAAAATTCATAAAAGCAGCATTTTTATTATAATTTAATTTAAAGTAAAACTTTTCCTATAAACCTTACAATTAAGACTTAAAAGAAAAAAGACCTTTGCCTCCAACTAAAAACGCTTCAAAGAACCACTAAGCCCGCCCAAAATAAAAGGCAACAATCGTCCCCTAAAACCTACTCAATACCAGCGGTGTCCCTTTAGGTAATTACGAACATTTGTCACCGAATTGTTCTAATAAGTTGTCCTAAGCTAACAAACTGGGTACACAAGTAACAGTCATGCCGTAAATTTCAGCACAATTAAGTCTTGTCCCCTTTGTTTTTGATTAAGTATCTGCGCGGGACGGTGTACCAGGCCGGGCTTATCCGATAAAACCGTGCTGACAACAGTGCTTGGGGTGTTAGTTTGAGGCAGGTTTAGAAGTGGTCCTTTTTTGGCCCTTTGATACAGACGATGACATTTATAAGGGATGTTAAGTGGGATGTGTCACTTATCATCAGATGAAGGAAAAGCAGTGGCGTAACTGGTACGCATTTTGCTGTGGAGGCATTTTTTATTGGTGTGCCGAGACCATCTATTACGAGCTGTGAGAACCATCTACGACCCGAATTCAGCGCTGATAGTAGCACTATGAGCACGCCACAATAGCGGGAGTAAGTCCCCTTTTTGAGGACTGGTAAGAGAGGCGCCACGGCGCGGTTGATTCGGGAGGTTCCTGTTCTAGATAATGCGGGAGGAAATGCGAGGTTGTCCCCATTGTGTAGATCGCCCTGAGGACACGGTGGAGCATACGGTGGAGGTCTTCCCGGCTTGGGTAGAGCACCCCAGTGTCCTCGTAGCGGCTATCGGCAGCGACCTCTCGCGTCCGACTCTGATCCAGGCCATGGTCCGGAGCGAGAGTGCATGGCAGGCCGTCACTTCCTTCTGAGAAGCAGTTATGCTGGCAAAGAAGGAGGCGGAACGCGTTAGACAGCGGGAATCCCAGCGCCCTCACGCCACTAACCGCCGCAGGAGATGTTCGATCTGGAGATAACATCGAACTCCCGGCCACCGTAGGCGCGGTCTTGGCCCGGTAAGGACCAAGCCTGAGTCGACAGCGCGTTGTGTTTCACACGCGCCTCAAAAAGATGTCAGCACATCGTGACGGGATCCACGAAGACCGATGCCTCCTAGGATAGGGTTGCGGATTGGTTAAAAAATAAACCGTGGCCCTGGCCTACTGGCAAGTGAAGAAACATGGATGGGTTTTAGTCAGTAAAAATCTAACACGTTCTTCCGCTTCACCCAGAGCGTGAGAAGTCATTTGATGATTTCCCGTCCACAATGTAAAGCTTCAGTAGAGGTAATCCGATGTTACTATTGTTAACTCCGTATGCTACCGTGGTTAGAATAGTACTATCCCATATTCTCCGGTGGGTGTCGTAAGAGGCGACTAAGGGAACTCTCAACAGGGAAGCGGGCAGCAGCGTTTCTCCTGTGAAATATCAAATTCCGCTCAGCCCAGAGTGGGAGAAATTATTTGATGATTTCCCATCACAAAAAAAAATGGTAGCGCTACTCTAGTGATACCGCTACGCAGAGGACAAAGTGTGAGTGAAGTGAAGTGAGAACTGAAGCTAATATTCAAATAGTAGGTAAGTGGTGGACAACACAGGCCGCAAAAATAATTGCAAAGCATATTGAACTGGTATAAATTTAATACAGCCGTGCTCAATTTCATTCACCACACACACTCGTCGCATAAACATGAGTTCCAAATATAATACCAAAGGACGCAAAGAAGCAATCTGTTCGTTGAAATTACGCGTGGCTTAGCGAGGCGAACAAACAGGCATTTCATTCTTACTTATATCCATACTCCATACTATACTAATATTATAAATGCGAAAGTAACTCTGTCTGTCTGTCTGTCGGTCTGTCTGTCTGTCTGTCTGTCTGTCTGTCTATCTGTCTATCTGTCTGTCTGTCTGTCTGTCTGTTACGCTTTCCCGCTTAAACCTCTAAACCGATTTTGATGAAATTTGGCACAGACAATATTTAGACCCTGAGAAAGAACATAGGCTACCTTTTGTCCCGGAAAAAATTGATGTTCCCGAGGGAAATCTAAAAAGCGCGATATAACCGAACTCCACGCGGGCGAAGCCGCGGGCGGAAAGCTAGTCATAAATATAAGTCAGTGAGTATTTGTCCTACACATAGATAGGAAATTATAAACACGTCAAAGTCAAACGCAAGTCATTGAGGATATAATTATACATACAAGCAACCAATTAAAGCAGCATCTTAATTGCGTAACACTCTATTACTATCAGTTGGAATGATTTTGAAGCTAATTGGTAATTCACTGCTCCATAGGTTCGAAAAAGTTGTCCGCTCAGCAATGTACATAAGGCAATGAATATTATCTTAATCTAAATCTCGTGTCACAATGTTTGTCCTCAATGGACTCTTAAACCACTTAACCGATTATAATAAAATTCGCACACCATGTGCAGTTCGATCCAACTTGAGAGATAGGATAGTTTAAATCTCAAATTATAGTCGCAATTTTAATTTATTGCTAATTATTTGTCTGTTATTATTTGACAGTCACAATTATCTGTTAACTCCAAATGATTCTAACAGATGTCGATACCTTTCGACTGGGTTGAGTAAGTAATCAATAGATGGCGCTGCTATGGTAAATCTACGAACATGTCATATAAGCTACATTTACCACGTGTTGTTGACGGTATAAACTTAATTAAATTTATTTTGTAGTGAACGAAATACCGTATAATTCAATTATTTCCACTTTTTAAATTTTTGGTGTTAGCATAGCCGGCCACGTGTTACTTAGACTGAAATGTAAATTGAATTCATATTATAATGATGTATGTAAGTATTATCACATAATTATAAAAGTTGGTCTGAGAATCGGCCAACATCGATTTTTCACCGGGAACCGAACATCCCCGCCCGGGACAGGAGCGTAGCGAAGCGCGCCGGGATAGCTAGTTATATTTTAAAAATTAAGTCCATAGCTACTAATAATGTTACCCTGTAATGCCCTGCCCTGCCCTGCAATGCGTGATGTTGTTACCCTGCTGGGTATGAGGGCTTGACATTTTTTTCTTGTATTAATCTCCAGAATTAGCTTACTGACACGTTATGTGAGTTCATATAATAGGGATGTATCCATGGTATGAAAATCATAAAAATAATTAGTCCGTCTTATAGATAATAAAAAAAATTAAGACCCGTATTTTTTATTTTGTCGAGATTACCAAAATCTACTGAGATATAGCGTATTAAAGTTACGGAGTGGGGGCTAATTACGTCACGCCGTTGTATATTTTGTACCACTGCGTGACGTCATGCGACATTTGAAATCAATATATCTTCGTAAGTATTTGAAGGAAAGAAAAAATAAAAAATACGTGTTCAATATTTTTTATAAATCTATCTGATGGACATTAAATTATTTTTTAGGATACAACCCAATTCGACACCCACTAAGTATACGTATGTATCTGCCAGATACACGAAATGGTTTTTATTGCATTTTTGGCATCTATGTACGTATATTTACCACATACATTTTTATTTTATTTTTTCAATTAACCTAACATACTTTTTTCTCAAACGTATAATTGTTTATCTACATAAGCTGACAAAAAAACACAGCGTACAACAATTTAAGTACCAGTTACATACTTTAACGCGGGGGAAAGTGCGCGCGGTCCGGGTAACTGCCGGATAGTCAGTTCTCCGGCGGGTAGAGAGTTGTGCGCGCGAGTGTTGCGTTGTTTTTTACCATGTCGGGTAAACGTTATAAATTTTTAACTACATTAAGGGAAGATGCAATTAAGAGACCAAAAAATGCTGTGGACCAAATAGTAAGCGTAACATTAGACCAGATAGACTCGCCATCAAGGCAAGGTAAGTAATATTAACTAAATATTTTATAATTATTAAAGTATATATATTAAGCGCACCCATAAATTGAGATATCTTTCTATACTGTATATATTTGAACACGTCATAGAATGAAAATCTATCATTTTGACGACATTATTGAAATTTAATCATTCCCGATGCATAAATATGTAACTACGTAGTTACATATTTTTACGTCGGAATTTAGTTTGAGCGAAAAATGTATCTAGGCACTTACATGGTTATTCTACGGAATGGTTTTAAAATAAATTCAGTTAACTAACACATGCATTGTTTTACATTGGATTTTAACTTGATTATTAATATATATCTGTATACTTACATAGCTTTACTTTTATGAAATGATATTGATTATCGTAGAAAATTGAGTGTTTTATTGTGGTTTGAATGTTTCAGATACTCCAGTACACTTCTCAAAATATTTGACTGATGAAGACTTGCAACAAATGATGGAATTCATAGAAGACAGTGACGAAGAAACAAGTACTGCACAAAACTATTAATTATATTATATTAAACCCTCAGAATGTTCCAGAACATATTACCCAACAGTCACAAGTCATACAGCTCCAGTGATTTTGACGAGTAACTCTCATGACCCCACATTAATAACAATAACGTCACAATCACCCATGATGACCAATGTTAGTTTAAGCATTCGAAATGACATTTCTATTGAGTCACCAAATTTCTTTTGGGGCATTTTGGTCAATGGGAGATATAGTTCGTCATTGGGATTTTATCAATAAGTACTGTGATAAAATTCTAACACGTAGGGTGACTACTGAAACTGCTTCTAGAAGAGAATTTACTTTGCGGTATTATTTACCAACAAAAATAAATAAAATACCAGATGAAAATGAAGTACAAAAGACTACAAGAGTCTACTTCCAGCCCCACTGGCAAGAACATTGACCCAAGCTTACGAGGGGAAATTACCAATAACCGAGGCTAAACTTCAGGATTTGAAGTACTTATGCCGAAATAATATTAAGTAAACCATTTGTTTATCATGACTTTTACATGAGTTTGATAGAGGGCAGCAATGAGAACCAACATGACAATGAAGATAAAGAAGACGAAGAACATGAATGAAGAAAGCATCTTGTGATCGCTGTACTGATTAGTTAATTACTGTTGCGGTCATTAGTCCTCTATACTACTAATATATAAAGCTGAAGAGTTTGTTAGTTTGAACGCGCTAAACTCAGGAACTAATGGTCCGATTTGAAAAATTCTTTTTGCGTTGGATAGCCCATTAATCCAGGAAGGCTTAAGGTTATATTACATCATGCTGGGACCAATAGGGGCAGGGCATATTAAAAAAAAACGCGGGTGAAGCCGCGTGGCGCAGCTAGTTAATGATAAAACGTGCAATTTTATTACTTAATAAGTAAAATAATATAGAATGAGACCTTGTTAAAATCATTATAAGTAAGTACACAATGATAGTTCAGTAATAAGTACCTATCATATTAAATTTCATCTCAGTGCAAGAATGTCCAAATAACTTTGTGAAAGGACTGATTTATATTAATTGATAAGTAATAATTTTACATGTTCATTATATTTAGAATTAACATTACGATATTTTAAGAATTTATTTTGTGACCAACCCCTTTTTACGAAATTAACAAAAACTGCCTTTAAGGCAGTTTCTTTAGTTAAAGAATATTATTTTTTTTTAGTTTAGTTTTATATAAGTGATTTCCAGTTCAATAAGAACTTATACCTAATTAAACAAAAGAGAAAAGTCTGATTACCAGTAAGTAGGTAGATACCATTTTTAATTAATATTACATATGATCTTCGGTGTTATAAACACACAATAATAATTAATGTTACTTTTTGACACTTGAAACGGTTGAAATTTATAATAATTACGGTGATAAATTATGTAAGTATCAAATACAAAGGATATTACAATTGACTTTACCGATTATAAGTACGTATCTGGCAGTTAAAGCAATAGGGTGCCTGAATATTCCAATGAAGAAATGTGTATGTGCCAGTTAGCATATTTTGATTATTTTTTACAACGCAGTAAAAGTATGCATGTGCGATAAAACAAAAACTTGAAGATTTAGACACAAAATATATTCTTCATTATAAATTACACTTAAGTTTAAACCCGCTCACCAAATATTATATTTTAATTCCATAAAGGGGCTTAGTTATGGCGATTCAAAAAAATTGAAATCTTCAATTCGCTCTGCTGTAAAATTTGCATTTTTCAGTTACTTAGTTGTACGTAGGAGGTGTCGAATTGTCTTTTTTTACAATCCATAAATATGTGAGGCACGCCCTTTATTTCTGGGGTTTTTATTTAGGTAATAAGTTTTTCTTATTTACATTTCCATTTTATTTATATTTATTTTTTCTTCTTTGCTAGTATTTTGGCGTGGCTAGCAGGCATATGGTAAATAATTTCATTGTTGTTGTGTTTTCATGTGTTCATTACTATACATATTATTGTATAAAGTCATGTTTTTTGAATCTGCAGCAGCTGTGCTGCTGGGGAGTTTCTGCCACTTCTTCTTCCCAGCGAAAGCACTAGAAAGTGGCAAAGGGCTGGCGTTTTGAGAGGAATGTCTTATGTAATATTGACGTCAAAACGTGCTAATTCTCAGGCTAATTAGAATAAATAACTTTTGAATTTTGATTAAATATATAATATACTATAACAGACATTGATATAATATTAAACTAAGGTAGATAAGTCACTAGCGCATTGAACGTGAAGCGTACAAAAGATTATAATTCTAATCTCTGTCAACTGTACCGCTGTTTCTTTAAGCACAAACTCAAGGTGGCTAACTCCACCCTTACCCGGCAGTTACAGTAAATTTAATAATGTAAATACTTGGTAGCTAGGAGCATTAAATAAAACAATAAATGGATACAATTACAAATTTATTTTATAATTACCCTGTATCATAAATATATGACAAAACAATCTCCTAACTTACCTAGTCGATTTCCTGGCTCACTACGTCTCGGGTCGGAGTGGGACAGGGAATCCACATGAGACAATTCAGCAAGCTCAGGGTCCCTTGATGAAGGATTCGTGAGGTGAACCGTTGTGATCACAGCTCAGTCGTTACAAAAGGTATCTCAGGTTATGCACACAATATCAAGCCAATAGCCTTTTTACATGCAACAAACCCACTCTCACTCACTAGATACATCAAAACAAAGAAATAAGGACAGGGAGTCTACGCTTCGGATTAGCTCTCCTGACTTTAGACAAACGACAAACACTAACAGCGAAAATGAGAAACACTAGCCATATTTTTCTTCTCTATGCTTTAGATTGCGCCCCATCTCACTCACACTGTACCAACGTGTGAAATGTATGTAGAATAAAAAATTTGCATGTGTATGCTGCTGCTCCGATCGGCATATTTATTTCGGTCAATTTGTTAGAGCATATCATATCTGATTAATATAATATCAATGATAACAGGTAAGTAATTTAAATGAGAGCGGGTTCAATCTTGTTCTGAATTCATTGTAACTATTAGATTGCTGTAGAACTATGTTTTTGCGTGCTATAGTCAGTAACACTATGATAAATATTAATATGAAAAATAATAGAACAATTGAACACTTTTGCAATCCTCCCAACAGGTTACTCCTGGTCTATTTGCAAATATTTAAACTCGCATACCTACATAAACAGCCAGACCTGGAACAACTAACTGTAGGTCAAATGTTGCTGAATATCAGCAAACAAAATTCCATTAACACTTTTGCTAACTTAGCAAAATATTTTATTAAAATCCAAACCGAAGTCATCATCATCATCATCTCGGCGTTAATCCCAGTCGCATCCGCAGCTTTTTCAGCTTTGGAGTCTGGGGTCCACTTTACCATTCTAACCGCTGATTTTGGCTAAACTTCGATATTTTCCGTGAAGCGACTGCCGTCTGACCTCCACAACCCGAAGGCGATATCTAAGCATTGTAGCTAGACCAATTGTTAGACTTTTGAGGACTCCAACAACCCGTAACGACTGCCACTAGATGTTCGTATGGCAACCGGGACCAACGGCTTAACGTGCTTTCCGAGGCACGACCAGACCAGTGCAAATATTCATATTCATGCATACAAACATTTGCATTGTGCAGGGATTGAACACGCGCCTCCTTGCGCAACGGCCGCGTTGGCTACCGCTACGCCACGGAGGCTGTCTAAAATTCAAACCGAAGTGACTTTTGCTTATTCTGATTCATTCTCTCTTTCCTTTAACTCTTAGTGTCTATTATGTCCCAGCGCGAGTTGGTAGATGCCACATGTCTTGGAAAGTTTGCTTCTAAGACATGCCTTCCTCACGACTTTTCTTTCTCGATTTTAAGAGCAGTGGTGATGAAATAATTCACACAATCTAAACCGCCTGACGAGGTTCTGACCGACGTCCTACAACTTGTAATTAGCGGCAGATACCGCTACTCGAGAGAGCAGCGGCATCGGCCACTCCTGACAGCCTGTTAATACGAAAATTATTCAAGAAGCTATTAAAAATCAAATTCACAAAACACGTACTTACTTATCCTTACTAATATTATAAACTAGCGGTCGCCGGCGACTTCGTTCGCGTGGAGTTAGTTATGATCCGCTCCTATTGGTCGCAGCGTGATGTTATATAGCCTAAAGCTTTCCTGGATTAATGGACTATCCAACGTAAAAAGATTTTTTAAATCGGACCAGTAGTTCCTGAGATTAGCGCGTTCAAACAGACAAACTCTTCAGCTTTATATCCTTATTAATATTATAAATCGGAAAGTGAGTTTGTTTGTTTGTTTGTTCCGATTTCACGCTGTAACTACTAAACCGATTGCTTTGAAATTTTGCTGCGTAAAGTTAGAAGTCCGGATTAAATAATAGGGTACTTTTTAATACGGAAAAATTTGATATTCTCGAGGGAAATCAAAAAAGCGCGATATAACCGAACTCCACGAGGACGAAGCCGCGGGCGGAAAGCTAGTTTTCTATAAAACTGATACCTATGTATTAAAAACACATTATAATATTAACAGTAAGTGTTATCGTTTTATACATTTTCGCATAACTAAATCAAAATTACTTCCTACTAAGACATTGAACACGTCTTACGCAAGGCATGTTACGTGGGTAACAGATGTCTTGCCATGGCGCCTCCGCCGGGCCGGAACAAGCGGGGTAGACCAAAGAAGTGCTGGTTTGACGTTGTAAGAGATGACATGCGTGCCAACAAGCTGTTACCACGGGATGCTAAAGATCGTGCGAAATGGAGGAGAATATGCAGGAAAGCGGACCCCGGGCTCCAACGCGAAAGCCGCGGGTGCAACTGGGATAAACGCTGAGATGATGATGATGATGTTATCGTTTTATACATTTTCGCATAACTAAATCAAAATTACTCCTACTAAGACATTGAATGATATAAAACATTTTTCATCGCAGAAAATCAAGAACAGTTTGAATCGCTGGCACTGCGAGTATAATTAGAACATCTTTGTTAGCCTTAATGATCAATTATTTGCAGCTCGACGTTGTTTACCGAGTTATAACTAACTAATAATTCCTGTAGTCTCGATCTTCGGACCATAAGACCAATGAAATGATTGTTCTAATTAACTCCGCGATTTCTCATTCCCGTTGTTGATTGGGGCAATTTTCGTGAGATAGCAAACAGCTGTTTTATTGTATTTATATGGTGAGAAATTTTCTCTCTCTCTGTACGATTTTTATAATGACTGCTATTTGTTAAAAGCGGATAGAGGGAGGTGAAACAGTTGGTATTTTTGCTAACACTCTTTTCAAGTTTTCGAACTACAGTTGAAGATTTATATAATATCTTTAGTTTGATCTTAGATTTATCTTGTGTTGGAAATTGCCATGTAAATGTTTTTTTAATTTGCAGGGGAAATTGAGTAAGTTTTCGGTTTGTATGCTTTTTTGTTTTCTTTCTCCGATGATGACGTCACGCTGAAGTTGCTGCACGAAGGCTGCGCTGACGTTCATGCTCGGGGTCACCAGTGTGGAGGTATGAGGAACAGGGAGTAAAGTTTACTCATCCTCCATAGAAAAGGGAGGATCCTCCGGCCAGACGAGTGTTGTGTCTAGCAGGCACTTGCCCAGTGCCTGAAATTGGGAAGTTGTATATATGCTAGTTGCTCGGTAAACTCTGATTGCGAGATGTAGAATTCGTGTGACGTCAGTATGACGCGTTGTTGATTTGTGGCGTTTGTAGGTAGGTGTAGTACCGCTACAAGTATTTGTTATTGTGTTTTTTTATGGATTTAATGGTCCACAATAAAAATAAAATGTTATTATTACTTTTAGGTGTTTATTAACAGAGAAATTATTAATTAAGAAAATTTATTATAAAATTATATATAAAAAAAACACACTACATCAGTTTGCTGCGTTAAAACCATTTCAAACAAATTAACAAACTATCAAAACAGAAAGTTGTAATTTTGGTATAAGAAAATTTTAAAAAAAGGTTTCTTTGTAATGCACTTGTTTAAAAAAATATCTTCATAACTGAACAATACAAATTCACAGTTTTCAATCGTTTATGAAATTTGGACTGTTTCGTAAAGCCAAACTAGAATACTGAAAGTTTATTCTTTAACACACTGAAGCCTAAATTCGTATTAGACTGATTTTGCTCACGTACGGACGATAGCAGGTCAAGCTAGGTAGGTTAAACTACGGCGGCTGCCCCGGCAGCAGCCCCGACGGCTGCCTCGGCAGCAGCCCCGGCGGCTGCCTCGGCAGCCAAAAGGGCCCTGAAGCTGGTGCCTCCCAAAACTGCGGCGGTGACGGTGACGATTGTCCCCGAGGCCGCCGAGAGGGGCGTCACCTACGAGTCCGTCCTGAGACGGGCTCGTGCCGTCGTTGATCCCGCCGAGTTGGGGCTCGGTACCTGCCGTCGGACCCAAACCGGAGCTCGACTCTTCGAGTTTCCAGGGGAGGACGGCGGCAGGAACGCTGACTTGTTCGCCGGCAAGTTGAGGGAGGTACTTGCCGACGTGGCGAAGGTCGCCAGGCCGACCAAAACCACAGCCATTGAAGTGACCGGTCTAGATGACTCGGTCGCCAAGGAGGAGGTGGTGGAGGCAGTCGCGAAGGCCGGTGGCTGCGAACCCGCAGCGGTACGGGCTTGGGACATTAGACCCGGCCGCGGTGGACTGGGCTCTATCCGGCTGCGGTGCCCAGTCGCCGCAGTGTTGGCCGTCCAGGCAAAATGCCAGGGACGGCTACTAGTGGGCTTCAGCCGGGCCGTGATCCGGGTTCTTGAGGCAGCGCCGATGCGCTGCTTCAAGTGCTTGGGAATCGGCCACACCCGAGCCATGTGTCCGTCCACAGTAGATAGGGCGGGCACGTGCTTCCGCTGCGGGCAACAGGGGCATAAGGCGGCCTCGTGCGAGGCCGCCAAGCCGCACTGCGCGGCGTGCGCCGACAGTGGTCGCCCAGCGGACCACGTGATGGGGGGGAGCTTATGCCGACCCCCCTCTAAGAAGGGCAAGCCGCAGGCGGCTATAAGCCGTCCTGCCGCTGCTGCCACCACCCCCACTGATATCCCATCAGCGGCGGCGGCCGAGGGTGATGCGATGGTCGAATAATGGGTACCGACCATCGCATCCTGCAGGCAAACACCAACCACTGCCGGGCTGCCCAGGACTTACTGGTGCAGTCAATGGCCGAGTGGTTGGTGGATGTGGCAGTGGTGGCCGAGCCGTACTTCACTCCCAGCAATTGGCTGGGAGACAGTGACGGCTCGGTGGCAATCGTGGCGCGGTCTTCCTCGGACTCCCCTCCCCTCTCGCTCTTAGAGAGGGGACCGGGATACGTGGCCGCCGCGTGGGGAGGGTTGGCCCTTGTGGGGGTCTACTTCTCCCCAAACCGCCCTCTCCAGGACTTCGAGGATTTCCTCGGGGTCCTGACGGCGGTCATCGGGAGGACGGCGCCACGTCAGGTCTCCGTGCTGGGAGACTTGAATGCCAAATCGGTGGTCTGGGGAAACCCGGCCACCGTCGCTCGCGGACGGGCGGTCGAATTGTGGGCGGCCGCGTCTGGTCTCTCCCTCTTGAATAGGGGGAGCGTCCGGACGTGCGTGCGGCGGCAGGGCGGGTCCATAGTGCGCCGCAGCACCCCCGCATCGTCGGGCCAATCCCCGTTTCCAAGGTGGGCTCTGACCCACCTGGATCGGGAGGCGGCAAGGGAGGCCGCGTTCGTCCAGGACTGGCTTTGGCCAGGTCCCGGCGTGGACGTCCTGGACGTGGACGCGGCGGCGGCCCGATTGAGGGGGTCATTGACCGAGGTATGCAACGCCAGCATGCCTCGGTCGAGACGTCCGCCTCCCCGACGCGCCGTTTATTGGTGGTCGGAGGGGTTGGCGAAGCTGCGGGCCACCTGCGTAGCGGCACGGCGGGCCTACACCCGATCGCGTCGGCGGCGCCGACGAGATCTGGCCGACGAGGACCGCCTCTACGCCAGATACGTGGATGCGAGGGCGGCCTTCAAATCGGCCATCGGCGCCGCTAAGGACGCGGCGAGGGCCGAGCTGTTGGAGGGTCTCGACAACGACCCATTCGGGAGGCCATATAAGGCGGCGCGTAACAAACTGCGCCGCATTGGTCCCCCGGTTGCCGAGACCCTCGAACCAGCGCTCCTGGATGGGGTGGTGCGGTCCCTGTTTCCGCGCAGGGATCCGCACTTCGCCCCACCAGTGATGTGCCCGTCAAGGGGAGCGGCTCTACCGGAGGAGGAAGCTCCTCCTCCTCCGGTTTCAGAGGAAGAATTTGGCGCGGCGTCTCTTCATCTCCGCGCCAAAAAGACGGCTCCCGGCCCGGACGGGGTCCCCGCACGGGTGGTGGCCATCGCGGCCACCGAAATGGAGAGCAGGTTCCGGAACCTCTTCAGCGCGTGCTTCGCGTTGGGGAGGTTCCCGAAACCATGGCGGGATGGCCAACTGTGCCTCCTCCGGAAGGAAGGGCGGCCGGCGGACTCCCCCTCGGCTTATCGGCCCATCGTTTTGCTCGATGAGGTCGGTAAAATGTTCGAGGGGATTATCGCGGGCCGTCTCAAGCGGCATCTGCAGAGCATGGGACCGGACCTGTCGGACGCCCAGTTCGGATTTCGAGCTGGTCGTTCGACAGTGGACGCCCTGGCCCGTCTAAAGGGCCAGGTGACAGAGGCGGTGCGAGTGGGGGATGGAGTGTTGGCTGTGTCATTCGACATTGCCAACGCCTTCAATTCCATCCCCCACTCCACCATCCTGGAAGCGCTCCGGTACCACGGAGTGCCCCTGTATTTACGGGGCCTCCTGGCCAGCTACTTGGAGGACCATGCTGTCCTCCTCGTAGACGGGGCTGGCCAGCTCCGGCGATACGCTGTTGAAGCCGGCGTTCCACAGGGGTCCGTTTTAGGGCCTCTTCTGTGGAACATCGGTTATGACTGGCTCCTGCGGGGAACCCTCCTTCGAGGCACGGGTGTCATCTGCTATGCAGATGACACTCTCCTCACTTCCCGCGGGAGCACCTTCCGGGAGGCGGCCAGTTTAGCGTCGGCGGGCGGATCCTTGGTGGCGGGAAGGATCCGCCGCCTGGGCTTGAGGGTGGCGCTGCACAAAACGGAGGCCGTGTTCTTTCACGGCCCCCGGCAGCGCCCCCCACCTGACGCCCACATTTTTGTGGAGGGCGTCAGGATCAGGATCGAGGCCCAGATGAAGTTTCTGGGCCTCACGTTGGACAGCAGGTGGCGCTTCGGCCCGCATTTCAGCGGGCTGTCGACGCGCCTGCTGAAGGCTGCGGGAGCCCTCTCGTGGCTGATGCCAAACCTGGGGGGGCCCAGCATGCGGTGCCGGCGTCTATACGCCGGCATACTGCGGAGTATGGCCCTTTATGGGGCCCCTATTTGGGCGGACTCCATCAATAGGAGGGAGAACCTCACCGCCCTTCGGACGCCCCAAAGGGCCATCGCCCAGCGGGCATCGCGGGCCTACCGCACGGTGGGCTTCGCAGCGGCGTGCGCTCTGGCGGGCACCCCGCCTTGGGAGCTCGAGGCGTGGGTGCTCGCCAGAGTGTACGAGTGGACGGCGGGGCGCAGGGCGCTGGGCGAGCGTCCGGCCCCAGAAGTGAGGGAAGCCGTCCGCCGGGAGGCGAGGGACGCCATCGTCCAGCATTGGACGCGGGACCTCGCCTCCGCGGTGTTCGGCCGCCGTACCCTCGACGCCGTCGGGCCGGTCCTGAGGGACTGGCTCGACAGGCGTCACGGATTCCTGTCCTTCCGTCTGGTGCAGGTGCTCTCCGGTCACGGCTGCTTCGGCAGGTACCTGCACCGGATAGGACGAGAGGAGACACCGTCGTGCCATGGTTGTGGCGCGGCGGAGGACACGGCGGAACACACCCTCGCGGTGTGCCCGTCGTGGGCCGTGCCGCGCCGCGATCTTGTCGCGGCGGTTGGAGGGGACCTCTCGCTGCCCGCCATCGTCAGAGCGATGGTGGGGAGCGAGGAGGCTTGGGTGGCGATGGCCTCCTTCTGCGAGGTCGTGATGTCGCAGAAGGAGGCCGCGGAGCGCGAGCGGGAGGAGGATCCCTCGCTCCGGCGCTCCGCAGGCGGCGTAGGGGGAGGAGAAGGCGGGATTTCGCCCGCTTTCTCCCTCCCTGAGGTGAGCGGCGGGCGTGAGGCCGACGCCCGCCTTACATCGCTCATCACGCGGGAGCCAC